>UESW01004897.1:592516-622705 GCA_900491605.1 Calamus simplicifolius
TCGTTCCCTACGAATTTATGAAATCGTAGGGAAAGATAGCTTTTTCCGAAAAAATTGGCGGAAGCTTTTGCCTCCAAATGAAATTAAAAATTTGTTGAGAATAAAATAATATTTCCTATGATTTTATGAAAATCATAGGGAAAGACTTTTTAGAAAAAATATTTGCAGATTAATTTGCTTCCAAAATGAAAATAACTTTATAAAAAAAAGTTTCTTAAAACCATTTCTTATTGTATAAAAGAAATAAAAATAAAATAACAAAAGTTTCAAATATATTTTTGTTATCAAAATTATAAAAAAAAAAATGATGATGATCAACGATATTTTTATTATTATAAATTTTAAAAATAAAAATTACATTTTTATTTTTAGAAATGACAATCATTTCAAACTACCGTCTTAGATGGATGTTCTATGTACTAACCACATGGATGGCAAGGAAGCTTTATTGGACGACAGTAATAATAAGCATGCTTAGCCATTTCCATTTTGTCAGCCACTCAGATAATTGCGGGCAACATCATTGTAAGGAAAAAAATAATTGCATATAGAATATGGCCCAATTTGACCCATCAAGATCAATTTTAATAGCAGCATGATCAAAATCGGATCCAAAACCCTAGAAGGCTGGAACCTAACCTGTAGAGGGGGGTAAAAAGCATCTAAGAGACCTACATATTCGGGCCAGAACTCTTGAAGCCACCGCATAATTTTTCAAGAATTTCACAGACACCAAATGGCCCAAGATTATGTGTTGATACCAAATTAATCACTGTATGCGATGCAGGATGCACCTGCATCTAGAGGTAGGCACTGGGCCGTGCCGCCCATGGCACGACACGGCACAGGCCCAGATGGGCCGTGCCGGCACAGCCCCATGAACCATGCCATGCCGAGCCCAGAAATTTTTTTTCTGTTGGCCCGGCACCGCATGGCCCATGACGGGCCTGGGCCAGCCCGCCGTGCTGTGTCGGCACGTCCCACCTAGGCCGACACATCCCACCTGGGCCGACACGGCCCAGGTGGGCCGTGCTTGGCACGACCAAGGTGGGCCTGGGCTGTGCCGGCCCAAGTGGGCCATGCCAGGCACGGCTCAAATAAAAAAATTTCTAAAAAAATATTTTTTTGATAAATTAAAATATTATTAGGAATAAAATTTTTTTATTAATATAAAGCCACCTTAATGGTGGGGGTTTGGCATAAACCCATACCAGTTTATTAATTTAAAATCAAATGGTATAGAAGGGAGGGGAGCTAGGTCTGATCTCCAAAACATAATACAATAAGTAAGGAGAAAAAAATAAAAAGATCACAACCGTCGGATCGATCATCGCCGATCAGGATCATGGCATTGATCGATCGCAACCATCGGATCGTCTTCGATCGGATCAATCACAACCGTTGGATCGATCATCGCCAATCAGGATCATGGCTTGGATTGATCACAACCGTCAGATCGTCTCCGATCGAATTGATCGCAACGATCCGATCGATCATCGCCGATCAGAATCATAGCTTGGATCGATCACAACCATCGGATCATTGCCGATGGGATAGATCGCAACCGTCGGATCGATCATCCTCGATCGGGATCATGGCTTGGATCGATCGCAACCATCGAATCATCTCTGATCGGATGGATTACAACTATTGGATCGATCATCTCCGTTTGGGATCATGGCTTAGATCGATCGCAACCAAAGGATCATCTTCGATCGGATGGATCGCAACCGTCAGATCGATCATCGCCGATCAGGATCATGGCTTGGATCGATCGCAACCGAAGGATCGTCTTCAATCGGATTGATCGCAACGGTACGATTGATCATCATCAATCGGAATCATGGCTTAGATCGATCGCAATGATCGGATCATCGCGATCGGATGGATCACAACTGTTGGATCGATCATCCTAGATCGGGATCATGACTTGGATCGATCGCAACTGAAGGATCGTCTCCGATCGGATGGATTGCAACCGTCGGATCGATCATCGCCGATTGGGATCATGCTTGGATCGATCGCAACCATCGGATCGTCTCTGATTGGATGGATCACAACCGTCGGATCGATCATCGCCGATCGGGATCATGGCTTGGATCGATCGCAACCATCAGATCGTCTCCGATCGGATGGATCGCAACCGTCAGATCGATCATCACCAATCGGGATCATGGCATGGATCAATCGCAACCATCGGATTGTCTTCGATCTGATCGATCGCAACCGTCGGATCGATCATCACGATCGGGATCAAGGCTTGGATTGATTGTAACCGTTGGATCGTCTTCGATCGGATCGATCGCAACAGTCGGATCGATCATCGCTGATCGGGATCATGGCTTGGATCGATCGCAACCGTCGGATCGTGTGCGCATAGGCCCAACTATGTGCGCCTAGGCACCAGCCGTGCCATGGCACGGCCCTTGTGGGCCCAGAAGGGCCGTTCTGGCATGGCCCTTCTGGGCCGTGCCATAACGGCCCTTCTGGGACATTTTGTGGGCCATGCCATGGCACGGCCCAGCCGTGCCATGGGCCTTTGTGGGCCGTGCCGCTGTGCCATGGGCCTTTGTGGGCCGTGCCATGGCCCTTCCCACAAAATGGCCTAGAAGGATCGTTTTGGCATGGCCCGTGACCCATTTCTTGATGGGTCACGGGTCGTGCCGAATTCCAAATTTTTTTTATCGGGCCGTGCCAAGCACGACACGTCAACTTCTCTGGCACGGTGGGCCTGGGCCGTGCCATGCCAGGCACGGCCCAGTGCCCATGCCTACCTGCATCATGCGCGATGTAGAGAGCCCTATCCTTTTATTTCCACTACTGGCACACAAATAAAAGCTCAGCCGTGCATTAAACAGGTTATGTTTAACCTTTCTTTTAAGTTAATTTTATTTTTAGCCTTCCATTGCCACCACAAAACAGATTATCCTTTGTCTTACCACCTAACAATATAAGATTAATAATTTTATTAACAATATGATAATACATAATAAATTATAGTATACTATAATTATAATAAGTAATTATTTTATTATATTAAAAATATTATATAATATATTTTATTTTTACGTATTATATATAAATACATATTTACTATATATAATATATGTAAATAATAATATAGTATTAAAGAAACTATAGTAATATATTACTAAGAATATTATAATATATAACATGTTAATAGTATAATAAATAATAATATAATTATAAATACAGTATAAGAAATAAATAGTTATATTAATATTTATTATTAAATCATATAAAATATATAATTAATATAAATATAGTATATAAAAAATTTGATTTTGGGAAAGGTATACAGTCTTTTCCTATAATTTTCGTTAAATCGTAGGAAAAGGGTTAGATTTCTAAAAAGGGTTTTTCCTACTATTTTTATTAAATTCGTAGGGAAAGGTTGGCTGTTTTTCCCTACGATCTTCGTAAAAATCATAGGTAAAAGTCTGCATCCTTTCCATGAAAGGCTCTTAGAAAAATAAAAAGTCTTTCCCTCTGGATCTTTTTCCTATGATTTTCAAAAATCGTAGGGAATGATTTTTTCAAAATTTTGGAGGGAGATTTTGCCTCCAAATGTTTGGTATAGCCTTTACTCAAAGAATTTTGAAAATCATAGGTAAAATATTTTCCCTACGATTTTGTGAAAATCATAGGTAAAGGCTCTGGACCTTTCCCTATGATATTTTAAAATCGTAGGGAAAGGTTCTAACCTTTTGACTATGAAATCTTTGCCTACGATTTTTAAAAAATTGTAGGGAAATATATCTTTTGCCTACGATTTTAAAATCGTAGGTGCAAAATTCGTAGGCAAAAGTCATTTTTCTTGTAGTGAGGCAAAGATAAAAGAGGCAATAAATACGCAATACACCACCTCGGCAAAATAAAGGTTCCACTAAATAGAAACATAAAAAGATTTAACCCACTAAAACAAAATCAGTGCATCAGTTTAAAAAAAATAAATAACAGACGCATTCCCAAATTATAGGAACACTTCAATCTTAGTCGAAGAAATGATTACCATACATATTCTTGCCATGCAAATGCAATCAGAGTGTTGAAAATAATTACACACATCAAATAGAATAATAAACACTCGAGGCCTCGAAATACGAAGTCCAATAACACTGCTAGGACAACGCAGTTGAGGTTTGAAGAATAGAAGCCTCGACATACGTACGCAGTCCCAATAAAATTGCTACGAGAATGCATATGAGGTTGAACAAAAATGCACGGTTAGTTGACTACAAGCAGGATTGCACCAACTTCGCCCCCTCACGTCCAGCGTTCCATCTGCAGCTTCAATCAATTCTTTTTAGTTCAGCGTTCCAAAACACAGGATTCCTTTTTGGTACAACCAGTCGTAGTTAAAAGTAGTTCAACCAACTCTGGAAAAAGTTACAGCCAAACTTCTATTTCAAAATAACCATACAGCTCAACAGGTGAGAATCATCTTAAATCCAATGCAGCGAAATCCAGAAAAACATCTTCTCATACAGATTCAGAGCAGAGAATCATCTTAAATCCAACGAAGCGACATCAAGGCAATGGTGTTCCCATAGCAAAAGAATTGTTTTGAATCCAATGACTAGAACGAAGCAAACTCCAGATGTAACAAAACCCTGAAGAAACGCTCACCAATGGAGCCACAAGTCCCCAAAACAACAAGAAACTAACATTAAATCAATCTCCCTTCTACAAAGTCAATTTCAGACAACACAACAAGTCCACCATTTATTTCAAAACTAACAGGTAACAACACAAAAAGAAATTCAAAATAAACATAACGTGAAAAATAATGCAAAATTTTTTAGCAGAGTTCATTGGCGTTAATTCACGATAAAAATAATGCAAAACTCTTCAGTAATTCTTCTCATTTGGCAACGCTAGAAATTTAACCGCATGCTCGATAGTCATAATGATCATTCAAGGAAGCGAAACCTGGTGGCACCCCATTTGCCATTATGGAAGATAAGCATTGCAGGAATTGGATGAACCGAATGAAATAAATTACCCAAAAAATTGTCAATTGACTTCAACATGATCTTAATAAATTGGAGAATATAAATTAACGAGTGAAACAAAGCCTACCATTAGATTTACTCATAGAATTATCACTTGCGAATAATCATATCTCATGACTGTATCCTGGGAAAAAGGCTAATATCTGTAATGCGAGTGCTTATGCCACCATTGTGTAGGAGTATTATCGGACCTCGAGGCAGAATATCAATCTTCACAAATCTTTGATTTGTTTTAGTTCGAAGAACTCTTCGAGAAAAGCCATTCTTTAGAAGGGACTTCTATCACTAGTAGGCAGCAACGATGCTCTGAGTTTAGTGAGCTTGAGCGCCAGGTTCAAGCTGGCAGGTTATAGGGTTATCTATGATGGCCCAATTACCCTTCTGCGTTCAATTCTATCATGCCTCCCTCTTCATTTGATATATATTGCTTATCTCGATTGCTTGTCTTGAAAGGATAGAGCGATGTTTTAGAGACTTCATTTAGGCTCCGATGCAGGATGATCATGGCATGCATTTACTAACTTGGGACACTATCTGCATGCCTATCCCTGAAGGTCTTGGTATTCAATCGTTAGTGGTGCAGAGGGAAGCTATGCTTGCTAGCTAAACATGCTTCACGACCCACATTGCTTTAGGAGATGGTGGACTCCTGATATATGACTATTCATTCCTCCTATCATTTCTTCTTGAAGGAGGTTTGCAGTCGTACGCCAGCTGTCATGCACAACATCACATGAATGATTCGAGATGAATCTTCGATGAGAGTAGTCTAAAACATTTGGCTTTCGGAGGTCCCTCTCTCGCATTGGCCTACTCTGTTTAGTACTGAAGTCCCTTGGCATATGTGTTGGATTTGATATCTTAGGATCTCTAGGCATATACCCACCACCTGAGGATACTAGATTATATAAAAGATCTTGTCTCTCTAGGACTCCGACTAAGGATCTTGTGAAGATTTATAGGCTGCAACCTCAGGACACGAGGGATGCTTCTTGGATATAGAAGTTTCTCATACACCCCATGCCTAAGCTCTTTCTTTGAAAGCTTGAGTAAAACTGTACATAGGCAGGCCTCTCTACTAAATGATATAAGAGCGGACTTGGACTGTCACAGTGTACCAAATATGGTTATCTCGAAATCAGTTGATCTTCACCGAACTTCACCGAAGACTCTGTCTCCCTCAACGGACTATCTAGAAAGCTATATTTTAACAACTCTAATCTCTTGGGTTCCCTGCTACATCGATAGCGAACTGACATCCGATTTTTCTCTCTTTGAAGCCCCCCACCATGTATGTTAAAATCAATTTTGGTGGAAGTATGCAAAGCTCTCTACTTTTATTATCAAAGGGATGGATGAAGTTATGCTAGCGGCTAAGGGATTTGATCACCTTGACTCCTCCATTCTTATGATACTCTACAAAAGATCTCCTAATTTTGAATTGTGAATGACCATCTTTTGAATTTTTGAATATGAAAACATGATTATACTCAAACAACTTCTATTTTAGACTAACTTACGATTGATTTGATCACCCATCTTTTCAAAATAATAATAATAATAATAAGGTAAGTCCTAATTTGATCCAATTAATACCGAAAGCTCCTTGAATTTAATTGAAAGAAGAAGAATTAAAGAACAATTTAAAATTAATTATGAAGCATACCCAAAATATTAATACATAAAATTAAATAAATTTAAATTTTAAACCTAAAAGGAAAAACTTAAGTTGTATATTTTTGTAACAAAGCTTTAATTTTTAAAAGCAAGCAGGATCCCGATGGATTCGATCCACCAATGTCTCAAGCATTTGAAAGCGGCCATTTATAGAGCTTAGAGATCCAAAATGCAACAAGGCGAACACATATCACTACTTAAATAAAAATATCCTCCAGCCCCACCCTCTAAACCAACCAAATTTTGAATTTCCAACTATCGATCATATTATTAGGCCAAAACACAATATTTTATCATTTATTTTTTTAATAGCAATTAAAAATAGTATAATATAAAAATCATATGCAAGTCATAACCCAGCACGAAACACCACCAAGCTATTAAAATGAAAATTATCGTTCCACCGCTTGGCGAAAATAAATGATAATTCCAAATAAAACATAAAAACCACACACCAACCAAGCCATAACGACTACAAGAAACAATGCCTATAAATGACTAAACCAAAACGACTAAAACCAAAATCAAAGTGTGTACCCGCATAAATAGTGAAAAAAGGTGACTTGCGTTATGATTTGCAAAACTAAAACTCGAGAGCAAAAATAAATTTTAAGCCTCGTACACCAATATTTTACTAAAAATTTATGTCCGAGCAAATTAAGCATATACCCTTAAAAAAAATCATTGACGCAAAGTCTAAAAGAACAAATCTAAAACTTGTCGGGCGAGCAATTAAATTTTAAGCCTAGACCAAAAAGCCGCGCACAAGTGCCTAGAAAAGCTGCACAATACAAGGGAAAAAAAAAAACGTACAAAAAGCCAAAAAAAACTCCACAAAACAAAGAACCAAAAAATAAAAAACCAGCACGATGTGCTTATTAAAGCTGCTCCAGCTCAGACTTTGAAAGTAAAAATATTTTGTATGATAAAATAACACACCGAAACTTGAAAACTTGCAGCATAAAAATTCGATCCACTTAAAAATCACAAGCAGACTCAACTTACCTACACAAATTTCAAATTACCAGCCAATCATAATTATTTTTCCTAAAAGTTGGTTTATCAAATAACACAGCAAAAGACATACAAATCAACTAAAACCAACCGTAGGTAAACAACATACCATTCAAATTCAAATTCAAATTCAGAGAAAACAATCCAAATACAAACAACAATCCAAAAGCGCACAACGCAGATGACTTAGCCCCATCCAAAAGCTACAACGCTGCCATCCGTGCCCATGCAATCCCACGCAATCCAAAAGCTACAACTCCACCGACAGTTTTATTTAGCCCGTTCATACAACGGGCGAAAAACAAAAGATACGGTATTTAAAACCATCAATTAAGACTTAGTGTTAAGTTACCAACAATCACATCCATAACATTGTCCATCGGAAAAACACTTTCCATGGAAACAAGGAAGAAAGGCCATTCATACAACGCAACCGGGCGAAAAACAAAAGATACGGTATTTAAAACCATCAATTAAGACTTAGTGTTAAGTTACCAACAATCACATCCATAACATTGTCCACCGGAAAAACGCTTTCCATGGAAACAAGGAAGAAAGGTTAAGAGGCACTACAAGAAACATGACTTTTGCCTACGATTTTTTTTCGTAGAGAAAGATAGAAAAATCGTAGGAAAAGCCTTTCCCTACGATTTTTGAACTTATCCCTATGAAAAAAAATCGTAGGCAAAGATGCGTTGGGAAAGCCTTTGTCATCGCAAAGATCAGACCTTTTCCCTACGATTTTTTTTCGTAGGGGAAAGTTCATATTTCGTAGGGATAGAGTGACTAGAATTTGAAATACAAATTTGAATTTTGAAAACTTTTGCCTACGAAGATGAAAAATCGTAAGAAAAAATCAAAAAAATATTTTTTTATCCACATCTTTCCCTACGATTTTTTTTAAAATCATAGGAAAAAGTTGGATAATAATAATTTTAATAATTTCTTTCCCTACTAGAAACCCCAAAATCGTAGGGAAAAATCAAAAAAAAAAATTTTATTCGCATCTTTCCCTACGAAAATTCTTAAAATTATAGGGAAAAGTTGGCTAATAATTATTTTGAATGATTTCTTTTCCTACAAAAAAACCCAAAATCGTAGGCAAAAATCAAAAAAATAATTTTTTATCCACATCTTTCCCTACCAAATTTCTTAAAATCGTAGGGAAAAGTTGGCTAATAAAATTTTTTAATAATTTCTTTCCCTACGAAAAACCCTAAAATTGTAGGAAAAGACCCGGGGCTAGCTCAACACCTGAAGACCGATCCCTATCGGCACCAAAACCCTGCGGCAAGTCGGCGTCGCAGGCTTAATGCAAAGTCAGCACCTAAAACCGACCTTGAGTCTTCATAAAGGATGGCTCCAGTGCTAGCCTCGACACTCGCTCTAAGATCTGCTCCAGCACTACAACGAAGTCTCGAGCCTGCTTATGGCGAACACCGGGACCGATGCAGCTCTATCGGGTGATCCTATAAGGGCAAACTAGGATAGGAACGTGCCACACAGAGCTAAGCATTCAAAGAAATTTTTAAAGACATAGAAATTTCAAGAAAAAACTTCATTTTTATTACTTGTCAAAATGTCTACAAAATTCCAACTCAGGTCGGACTTCAGTAAAAAATGCCGACTCAGGTTGGACTTCAATGCAAAAGAAAAGAAAAACTCAGTGTGGGCCCTCAAGCATCGATCGATGCGGACCCACCACCAACTGGCTCCTTTAACTCCTCACCAGCGTGAGGCTTGAGGTCGTTGAGGCTCGAGATGCCAGACCCTCGTGGCCTTCCTCTTGCTGTCTCGGAAGCCCTGGAGGTAAGCATCCACGGAGGCCTCTGCCACCTCATCAGCAAAGTCGGCGAAGCCCCGGAAGCGCTCCACTACCTCTGCTGCTGCCCCCTCCGCTGCCGCAGCCCTTTCCTTGGCGTCTCGTGCCCTCTGGAAGGCTTCGCTCGCTCAGGAAGTAGCGTCGACGACCTTGGCATTGGCATCGGTGGCCCTAGCATCCACCATCTGAGTGATCTCCTCTGCATCCTTGACTCACCCCTCAAGTTCCCTCAGCTCCTGGATCACTGTATCCAGTTGGTGTCGATTGGCCTCCAGCTCGGCCACCTTTATCGCCAACATTGCTTCAGTGGTGCGGGCACGCCTAAATTCGGCCGCTCCCTACCACCTAATCTCCTCGACCTTCCCTTGGAATAACCCCAGGATCCCCTTGGCCTCCTTGGCCTCCCTTCGGGCCATCCTCTGTGCCCTTTGGGCCACCTCGGCCTCCTTTCGAGCCACCTCCAGCGTGTTCTCGGCCTCATCAGTGATGGGGCACAAAAAAAAATTGATGGAATGAGGGGATGGTGATGTGTTCTAAGTGATTACCACCCTTAATGAACATTTGAGCCCAAGCTATGGCTGAATTCATACATGGGAGAAATGAAGAACATCAAATCGAAAGCAGAAATCTAAACACCCTTGTGCAAGCTTCTTTCAAAGAAATAAAAAGATTAGGATCTAAAGGTATGGAAACCTTCAAACTAAGTTAAGCCACCTTTAAAACTTCAGATCTAAAGGACCAAGAGGTTTTTTTTTTTTCACATATCTTTTTAACGTATCATAAGATAAATAAATTGCACGTAATAACTAAAACCATTCGTAAACAAAAAGTCAAACATATTCTTAAGCAAAATTAAGAAGGAAAAAAGGAGAACAGTTCACTGATCATGCAAGTCGATAGTATCTCCTTCAATGATCTCTCTAACCCAGTTGACATCCTCATCACGTTGAAATATTACATTTTGGTCAAGAACTTGCTGAGCAAATGCATCAATATCTGGCTCATTATCTTCAATTTGATACACCCCCCTCCTTGACATTTTAACTGCAACTTGCCAGTTAGGATCCATGGGATCTATAACATAGTAAACTTGCTCAGCTTGCCTGGCCAATATGTAGGGTTCATTACTTACTCGCTCATCTCGATATAACAAATTGTTGAAATTTACCAATGTAAATTGATACTTGTCAACTTTAGTCCCACGGATTGGATCAACCCAGTCACACTTGAATAACAAAAATTTTAATCCGTGACTGTATATAACTTCAATGATATCTTTCAACTGACCATAATAATAACCTGCATCGACAGAAGGACACCCTATACCACTATTTTGTGTTGCTCGTTTCTCATCTACTTCTTTGATGCAAAATTGAAACCCATTGACATCACAAGTTGTGTAACATCGTGCTGTTATAAACGGACCATCAGCCAGTTGGTTCATTTCATCAGTCAAAGTACCTTCACTCTCTCATCGTAAATTGTACACCTACAGAATTAACATAATCATTGAATAAAGCTATGTAAAACTAATATGATAAGAATAAATTGAAGCACATACAACCATATGTACACATACAACCATATTATACATACATAATTCTTGAACCAATCGTGAAATGATTGAAAATGGGACTACCGAATTTGATTATCTGTCGCATGAGGCATGTCCCGTTTGAGCTCATCAATGTGTGTCCTATAATGTAGAACAACATGTGTTAATGACAAGCTTGATTGAGTTAGACATAACACGAACAAGTTAAATATATGAATGAGCATTCACTTACTGAATCAACGCCACAACTGATGGAGTGTTAAACAATACGTATCGATGAGCTTGAATCCAATCGATGTTATCTAGATCAAATGGTGTTCCCTCCCCAATAGGACCATCATTAATCCGCAAGGGCCTATCAAGTTTGGTTTCAACATCATTAAGATATGTAGCACAGAAATGAGTACACTCTTCCATCAAATAACCCTTGGCTATTGATGCCTCTGGACGAGCTCTGTTATGCACATACCTTTTTAACGTATTCAGGTACCTCTCAATAGGATACATCCACCAAAATTGGACAGGGCCACCAAGCAAGGCTTCACCTATTAAATGTATAGTCAAGTGGACCATTACATCGAAGAATGAAGGTGGAAAGAGTTTCTCCAGATGACACAGTGTTAGCGCAATCCTATCCTGGAGACTTTTCAAATCATTTGTGCGATGGACTCTTGAACACAGTTGTCTGAAGAAGTTACTCACCTCAATCAAGGGCTTAACAACATTCTTAGGTAAACAATTTCGGATTGCAATAGGAATTAATTATTGAATGAGAATGTGATTGTCATGACTCTTCAAACCTTGTAAAGTCCTTTCTTTCATATTCACACGCTTAGAAATATTAGAACAATAGCCGTCAGGCACCTTGACCCCTTTCAAAATGGAAAGAAATGCCTCCTTCTCATCTTTACTCATCGTGTACTGTGCAGGAGGCATGTATGCCTTGTTAGACTCTGTCAATTGTAAGTGTAGTGGTTTCCGCAAGCCCATTTCCTGCAAATCACGACGTGTATTGGCACTATCTTTGGACTTTCCCTTAACACCGAGAAGGGTCCATAATATATTATCACACACATTTTTCTCAATGTGCATAACATCCAAGTTGTGCCTCAGTAAATTGTCTTTCCAGTATGGTAACTCGTAAAAAATACTTTTCTTCTTCCAGTTATGACTGCGCCTTCTGTTCGCACCAGGAATAGCAGGCAATGAAGGGGCTAACAGATCTTGGAAATCATATACTGTGCGTATTTGCTCTTGTTCAAGTTGTGATAACAAATCAACCCCAGTCATTATTTGTGGTGTTGGACCATATTCTCGAGTGCCATCGAATGACACTTTATCCCTTCTGAACCTATGCAATGGAGGTAAAAAACGTCTGTGACCTGTGTAAGCCCACTTTTTGCCATGTTTTAGCTAGGTTGACTTTTTACTCTGATTGCAACAAGGACAGGCAAATTCCCCCTTCGTGCTCCAACCTGACAAATTCGCATATGACGGGAAGTCATTGATTGTCCATAATAATGCAGCGCAAAGTTTGAACATTTCATTTCCTTTAGAATCGAAAGTCATCACACCTTCGGCCCATAATTCATTCAACTCGTCAATTAAAGGTTGCATATACACATCAATTTTATCCCCAAGGCCCCTTGGTCCGTCAATAAGAGTGGATAGGATCAGAAAAGGTTGCTTCATACATAACCAAGGAGGAAGATTGTACGGAACCAACACCACTGGCCATGTACTATGAGTTGCCCCGGTCATGGACCTGAAGGGGCTAAAACCATCTGCAGCCAACCAAGCCGCACACTACGACTATCCAAGGCAAAGTCGGGGTGTTTCTTGTCGAAATCCTTCCATGCCGGGGAGTCCACTGGGTGGGTTAACTTTTCATCCTCCCTACCATGCTCTGCATGCCATCGCATCAATTTAGAAATTTTAGATGACATAAAAAGCCTCTTCAGCCTTGGCTTGAGTGGAAAATATCGCACTTGCTTTACAGCGACAAGCTTCCCATGATTCAAAACACTTCGCAAATTACTCTGATGATTCTGACCAACCCCATCGTCCTTCCACCTTGAAGTTTTACACAATACACGTATCGAGGTCGGCATTCTTATTTCTAAACAACATACAATTGTTTGGGCATGCATCGAAAGTCTCATATGTGAAGCCTAAGTTTTTAGTTAACTTGCGAGCATGGTAGTAGGACTCAACTAGCTTTGTACCGAATGGGAGCACTTTGTGCAATAGCTAGAGCAGCATGTCGAAGGACGTGTCCGTCCACTGATTCAAAGCCTTCAAGTATAACAGCTCGATAATAAAAGATAATTTACTGAAATTCGTACATCCAGGATACAATTCGGTCTGTGCATCATCCAGAATTTCAAAATACCTTAATATTTCTTTATCTGCACCCAAGCGAGGATTACTCCCACCCACCCTATCAGTCTTACAGCAACTGTCTTCGGGTGCTAACCCGCATGCAATATCATTTAGCATCACGATCATCGGATCAACTGTCGTAACATCGACCTCCATCTCAACTCTTTCCTCTCTGCAATAAGGAACATAATCTTCCCCATGTCTAATCCAATTCTTGTAATTCTTCAAAAACCCATTTAGAATCAATTGCTCTCGTACAATATCTCGTGTGTAGTAATAACAATTTGCACATTTTCTACAGGGACAACTGATGTGCTCACTATCAAACCCATTGGTGAAGGCAATGAACTGCTTAATCCCCTCTATATATTCCCTAGATGTCCTATTTGGCAAATCAATCCAACTCTTATCCATGTCGCTAAGTATTTCTGTGAAAGTATGAATAAGCAAATATAATTAGCCTAAGAGATGGGGCAAACGTAACAATTTACCTAGCCGTCAACTTGCTAGGCAATGCACGGACAAATAACTTGCTAGGCAATGCACGGACAAATAAATTAAAAAAAATGAAGATTACTTTAAAAGAAAAAAGAGTAAAAACTTTCACCGGTTAGAGTCTACCTCACTAGCTTCACTTGACCTCCTGTGTTCTGAAAAAAGAGGGATTAAATTCAATTTACAACCAAAAGTATCTAACCTGAAAAGCTAGTTCAAAGTTTAACCCCGTTAGGGAGGCTTTTGAATCTTTCACCTGACACAAGGACAAAACAAATAAATAAGTAAAAACCATAGATTGTAGAAACAACGAAAAAACAATAGCTGGAGCACTCATCTAATGTGCACTTTTCTCAATTCAGAATGGGAGACCTAGCACAAGATTTAGATTTACCCAATAAAAAACTAAACTAATTATGTAGAAAAAGTAAATGAAATCTAAAAGTAAGAAAACTATTATAGTGTGAAAATCTAGATGCTAAGAGAAAATAAAAAAATATATTATCTAATTAACAAGTAGCTTTATCCACTTGCTACTTGTTGCCACTAAGGACTATTAACTAATGCAATCGAGATGCTCCACAAGACTCCAAGAATAAAAAGAATAAATTTATTAAGAACTAAAAGAGTACATCGATTGCATGTATTAAGTTCATTAGGTCTTATGTAGAATGAACCACACATGAAAAAAAAATTAAGAGCAAAAATGATTGAAATTTTCTTAGAAGAAAGAAATTTTATTTGTAGACCTGCAGTTTCTTTGTAGACCACATGAAGACCAATTCCTACTTTACCAGGCCAAATAAAAAGCCACGAAAGAAATTCATTCTGCGATTCACTCTTCCACAGCAGGAGGTCCCAAGCATTCAAAGAGACCTGGTCAAAGTGACCGACGTTAAGAGAGCTCAACATCCATCTCACTGCTAAATAAACTGTTCATTGCCAGTAGAAACATTTTATTTTCACTTACAATGGAGTGGAACAGAGAACATTTTAGATATCTTGTAACCATGGCGTATCTACTATTGCTGTCTTCAAACGCGTTTACCAAATGCAAATGCCTTTCCAGAATATCTCGTACGACATGACACATTCTCCATCAGGACCACCATTTCCTAACCATTTCCAGCCCGCCATTAAAACTTTGAGAAGGAAAGACATGATGACCGGGCAAGGAAGTCCACCATTGTAAGCTCTTAAAAGATGCTGATCAGAGGCCTTCATGGCCTATCCGTTCCATTTCAATATGCTTATGCTGGTGTCGGGACTTCCTCTCATGGCCAGTGGTGGATCTGTAGTACCCGGTTCAAACGAACCAGATTTGGTTCAGATGAACCAGGCTTGGTTCAGATGAACCAAGCTCCTGACTGTTGGGTTCCCCAGACTGACACTTCACTCTAAGTGAAGCGTTTAGTCTTTCGGGAAACCCCCGATCCGAAGCGCTGCGCAGGTGATTAAATAGGGAGGAGGAGGACTCCTTCCTTCACGCTGGCGCGCTTCATCCATCAGGTAATTCCTGGTCCAGAGAGAGAAAGAGAGAGACAGCATGAGAGAGAGAGAGAGAGACAGCATGAGAGAGAGAGAGATAGAGAGACAGAGAAAGCGAGGGAGACAAAGAAGAATGGTTTCCGGCCGATCCCCTTGGTTTAGGCCCGGCGACGTGCTCGCCACCTCGCCGGGCCTGAGCCTTGGCCGGTGACCCCGTCGGCACCGGGGGAGGCATCCGGCGGGGTGGAGGTGGAGAGAGAAATGAGAGAGAGGGCCAATTGGCCCTTCTCTCGCACGGTGGCGGAAGCCTTCGGCTTCCGCCGGTTGGTTCGGGCCCGGCGGTGTGCTCGCCGCCTCGCCGGGCCCGAGCTTTGGCCTGTCGCCTCCACCGGCGCTGGGCGTGCGTCCGGTGGAGGTCTGGCCGGCCAAGGTGGCCGGCCATGCCGCCAGCACAGAGCCGTGCCGTGCGGGTGAGTGGAAGAAGATGAGAGAAATTGAGGGAGTGAGAGGAGGTTTGGTGGCCGGCCGCGGCGGCGGCCGGCTCTGGCCCGGCCACCGGTGGCCGGGCTACCCTCAATTTGGTCGGTGGCAGCCCCGGCCGCTGGCTAAGTTCCCATCTCCTGTTCGGTAAAACAGGGGATCGAGCGGCTTTGTGTTGAACCGGGCCAGCTGGGCCGGCCGGTTCAGGCCTTTTGGGCCGTGCAGCATTGGATGTTTGGGCTAGATTTTGGGCCCCGTAACGGGCCGGGATTAGCAAAATAATTATATGGCTAGAATCTGGGTGAATTCTAGTTTCTTGGGGTATTTTTACTTCCCCAATTGGGTGTGTGTAGTGGGAGATATTCGAGCCCAAAGTAGGGCCCATGAACTAGTCTGGATAAAAATTCTAAGGGTCATTTTAATATTCATATTCTAATAAATTAATTGTGTAAATGATCCTGTAGGTACTCAAACATCTGACTAGCTGATATATACCTGTTGGATTGCGTACTGAGGTAAGTAAGCTAGTTATCAGTATTTAATAAATTATTCATTATATGAATGTTTAAATTATGAATTATTGTTGACCCAATTGATGATTTTGATGATTAACAAAACTATCTGAGTATAACTCTTGAAGGCTCTGATGATTTTGACTTAGTGTTTCAGATTATAAGACTTTTGAATGATCAAAATCAGGAGTTACATAGTGTTCTGGATCGAATCTAATGTCTAGGTAAGAAAAGAAGAAAAGCTCAAAAGCCAACCATCTTCAAATCAGGCTTTTCTAAACCTTGTTATTAATTTGTATATTTGCTCATTGAGGAGCTTTGTATTTCAAAAAAAATACTTAATCTTGTTTGTGCCTAGTTCAATCTGGGGGATTGAACTAGAGGAGGTAGTTTTACCTCAGTTCAAGCTTGGTTAAGCTTGAGTTAGGGTTTTTGTGCTGGTGAGCCCTTGAAAACCAGCTGGGTTCGTTGTGCGCCCGGAAAAATAACAAGTTCGAGTTGTGAGCTTGTAAAACAACTCTGCTGTAATCTAGGGTGATTATAGTGTGGACCCAAGTGAATCTTGGGAGTGGACGTAGGTGTTGGATACACTGAACCACTATAAAATCTTTTGTGTTTGCCGTGTTCCATTGTCTCTTTCTCTATCTCTATCTTATTCACTGCACTTTATAGTTACCTTGCATTTGCCATCATAAATCACAAGCAAACTATTTTAAAAAGGCTAATTTTTAAAGAACCCAATTCCCCCCCCCCCTCTTGGGTTGCCATCTGGGCCAACAATTGGTATCAGAGCAAGTGCTCATTTAGAATTTGATCTCACGATCAAGGGCTAAAGATCCTTATGGCAACACAAAGTGGTTCATGTTTTGCTGAAGGTCATTCTACGAATAGACCTCCTTTATTTAATGAAACCAACTATTCATATTGGAAAGCTAGAATGAGAATATTCATTCAAGCTTCTGACTATGAATTGTGGGGAGTAATAATAAATGGACCTAGTACACCCACACACTTAATTGATGGCACTATTGTTCCTAAGCCCGAAAGGGATTAGAATGATAATGATAGGAGAATGACACAATTAAATGCTAAAGCCATTAACATTTTATATTGTTCCTTAGACTCTAATGAATTCAACCGTATCTCAACATGTAATTCTGCAAAAGAAATTTGGGATAGGTTGGAAATAACACATGAAGGAACAAACCAAGTTAAGGAATCAAAAATAAATATTTTGGTTCATAAATATGAATTGTTTACAATGGAACAAACTGAAACCATCACATGCATGTTCACTAGATTCACCGATATTGTAAATGGTTTAAAGAGTCTTGATAGAATTTATTCTAATGCTGACCTTGTGCGCAAAATTCTTAGGTCACTACCAAGAGCGTGGAAGCGAAAGTCACTGCTATCCAAGAAGCAAAGGACCTCAATGCATTACCTTTAGAGGAGCTTCTAGGATCCCTAATGACCCACGAGCTGACAATGAAGCAGCATGATGAGGAGGAAACAAAAAGAAAGAACACTTGCCCTCAAAACTGCAGAAATGAAAGAGAGCAGCAGTGAAAGTAATGATGAAGATGATGATGAAACTGCTCTCTTGGCCAAAAAATTCAGAAAGTTTATGAGAAAAAAGCCCTTCCATAAAAAGAAATTTGGAGCAAGAATTGATGAAGAAAAAGATAAGAAAAAGGACAAGGAGAAAGAAAAAGAGAAAGAGCCCTTAGTATGTTATGAGTGTAAAAAGCCAGGGCACTTTAGATATGATTGTCCTTTGCTGAAAAAGGCCTACAAGAAATAGAAGAAAGCATACATGGCAACATGGTCTGATGAATCTTCCTCGTCGGAAGAAGAAGAACAAAAGGAAGTTGCCAATATCTGCTTCATGGCCAACAACGACGACAACGAAGAGGTAAGCACCGAAACCCCCGATGATGAATTTACATTTGATGAAATGTTTGAAGCTTTCAATGAATTGATGATTGATTTCAAAGCTTTGAAAAAGAACACAAATCTTTAAAAACTGAAAACTTAAATTTAATTAAAGAGAAAAATGAATTAAATCTAGTAGTTAAAGATTTAAAAGATAAAAAGGAAACACTTTTCAATGAAAAGAATGATTGTGTTCATAAGATTGATTTGATTAAATCTGAAATGAAAATCTAATTAAAGAAAAAGAATCAATCTCTAATGAAAATGATTTTCTAAAGAAAGATGTTAAAAAGTATAAAGACATTGTTGAAAAATTTACTCTAAGCTCAACTAAACTAAACATGATTCTAGATAGTCAAAAAGCAGTTTTTGACAAAGCAGGTTAGGGTATAACACATTAGAAAACAAAAATCATTGAAAAATATTTTTGTAAAAGCCAACCAAAGTAATATTACTTGTTTTAAATGTAATCAAAAAGGACATAAATCTTTTGAATGCAAAACATTAAATAATAACAACAAGTTAAATGTTAAAACAAAGAAAATATGGGTTCCGAAAGGAACAATTTTTGTTGCTACTAACCATGAAGGACCCAAGAAAGCTTGGGTACCTAACATAAAGTTTAAATTATGTTGCAGGAATGTCTTGTAGCCAAAAGATCAAAAAAAAGTGGTACCTTGATAGTGGCTGCTCAAGACATATGACGGGTGACAAAGATGAATTCATCACCCTGGAAGAAAAGAAAGGTGGAGTTGTTGACGTTTGGCGATAACGGTAAAGGTCAAATTATGGGCCTTGGTAAAGTTCGCATAACTCCATCTATATTTATTGATAATGTACTTTATGTTGATGGTTTAAAGCATAATTTAATTAGTATAAGCCAATTATGTGATAAAACTTTAATGTTTCATTTAAATCTTCTATATGCACTGTACTAATTCCATTGATGATAGCATTGTTTTACTGGTTATAGACATGGCAATGTTACTTAGTTGACTTAGACAAATTATCTTGAGTAGTCATTGCTTAATTGCTGACAATGCTAACATAAATGAATTGGTTGGTTGTGGCATCGTAGATTAGGTCATGCAAGCACACACCTTATTTCAAAACTAATTAAATGGATTTAGTTAAAGGTTTACCTAAACTAGATTTTGAAAATAACAAAATATGTGATGCATGTCAATTTGGAAAACAAACTAGAAGTTCTTTCAAATCTAAAAATGTTGTTTCAACTTCTAGGGCATTAGAGCTACTTCACATGGACCTTTTTGGACCAACTAGAACCACAAGTCTAGGAGGAAAGAAATATGGTCTAGTGATTGTAGATGATTATTCTAGATATACTTGGGTAATGTTTTTAGCTCACAAAGATGAGACTTTCTCGATATTCCTGAAATTCTTCAAGAAAGTCACAAATGAGAAAAACACTACCATAGTATCTCTAAGAAGTGATCATGGAACTGAATTTGAAAATCACTTATTTGAAAGTTTTTGCACTGAAAATGGTATTAATCATAATTTTTCAGCCCCTAGGACTCCACACAAAATGGTGTAGTTGAAAGGAAAAATAGGACTCTAGAAGACATGGCCCGTACCATGCTATGCGAAAGTAACCTACCAAAGTACTTTTGGGCGGAAGCTATTAACACAGCATGTTACATCTTAAATAGAGCCCTAATAAGACCAATCTTAAAGAAAACACCTTATGAATTATGGAATGAAAGAAAACCCAATATAAAATACTTTCATGCATTTGGATGTAAATGTTTCATTCATAATAATGGTAAAAACAATTTAGGAAAATTTGATGCTAAATCTGATGAAGGAATTTTTTAGGATATTCAACAACTAGTAAGCTTATAGAGTATTTAACAAGAAAACCTTAGTAGTTGAAGAATCCATTCATGTAGTTTTTGATGAATCTTTAGCAACTGGTTCTGAAAAGATTGATGATGAGGAAGATACAAACATAATTGAAAAAGATCTTGAAAAACTTAATATTGAAGTATCTTCTGATCATGAGCAAGAAGCTAAAGATGATGATTCACATAAGGACGATGATGTCAATATTGATCATAATGATATAGATCTTCCAAGAGACTGGAGATATGCTCATAGTCATCCCAAGGAATTGATTATAGGTGATCCATCTCAAGGAATAAGAACTAGATCATATATGAGAAATATTAGTAATCATCTTGCATTTGTATCACAAATTGAACCTAAAACTATTGAAGAAGCTGAAAAAGATAATAATTGGATGTTAGCAATGCAAGAAGAATTAAATCAATTTACAAGAAATAATGTATGGACTTTAGTTGAAAGACCTAAAAATCATTCAGTAATAGGATCAAAATGGATTTTTAGAAATAAACTAGATGAAAATGGCATAGTAATTAGAAACAAAGCTAGATTGGTTGCAAAAGGATATAATCAAGAAGAAGGTATTGATTTTGATGAAACCTTTGCACCAGTAGCTAGATTAGAAGCCATTAGACTATTACTTGCATTTGCATGTCATATGAATTTTAACTTATTTCAAATGGATGTTAAAAGCGCATTTTTAAATGGATTTATAAATGAAGAAGTTTATGTAGAACAACCACCAGGTTTTGAAGATCACGAATTTTCAAATCACGTTTTTAAATTGCACAAAGCTTTATATGGTTTGAAACAAGCACCTAGAGCTTGGTATGATAGTTAAGTAAATTCTTAATTGAAAATGATTTTACAAGAGGAAATGTTGATAAAACATTATTTTTGAAAAGAAAAAGTAAAGATTTACTTGTAGTACAAATATACGTTGATGACATTATTTTTGGTGCTACTAACGATTCTCTATGTCAAGAATTTGCCAAGTTGATGCAGGGAGAATTCGAGATGAGCATGATGGGAGAACTCAACTTCTTCCTTGGACTCCAAATCAAACAAAGCAAAGAGGGAATCTTTATCAACCAAACAAATACACAAGAGAATTCTAAAGAAGTTTGGTATGGAATCAATGAAACCCCTCGGAACACCAATGAGTCCTTCATGCAAGCTGGACAAAGATGAAGAAGGTAAGAAGGTTGATCAAAAGTATTATCGAGGTATAATCGGATCCCTTCTTTATTTAACAGCAAGTAGACCAGATATTATGTTTTCTGTATGTTTATGTGCTAGATTTCAATCTGAACCTAAAGAATCACATTTAATAGCTGTTAAAAGAATACTAAGATACTTAAGTGGAACAAAAAATGTAGGTTTATGGTATTCTAGAGACTCCACATTAAATCTAATTGCATATTCAGATTCTGATTATGCTGGATGTAAATTAGATAGAAAAAGCACAAGTGGTGCATGCCAATTCTTAGGAAGTAACTTAATCTCATGGTTTAGCAAAAAGCAAAATTCAGTTGCATTATCAACTACTGAAGCTGAATATGTAGCAGCTGGAAGTTGCTGTGCGCAAATCCTATGGATTAAGCGACAACTTGAAGACTATGGTATCACACTTGATAAGACACCCATAAGATGTGATAACACAAGTGCAATCAATTTAACTAAAAATCCAATTCAACATTCAAGAACAAAACACATAGAAATTAGATATCATTTTATAAGAGAACATGTAGCTAATAATGAAATTTGTCTTGATTATGTAATACTGAAGAACAACTTGCAGATATATTAACAAAACCCTTAAGTGAAGAAAGATTTTGTTATCTTAGAGGAGAATTAGGAGTTTGTGATCCTTTGGAATAGTTTTCTGAAACTCTTAAGGACATCTATCTAGATTTCATCATTTTCTTAAAAAATCTTGATATTTCAATAAGGAAATCTATCTAGATCTTGATTCATTGTTTCCCCAATTGCTAAAGAACATTAATCTATAATTTGATGATTAATTTGAATAGTTTCAAATCCTTGAAACTTAATTTTTTATCTCTGAACTGTTAGAGTCGACTCTGACAGTTTGTGGAGTCGACACCTGAGTTTTTGATGTTCTGTCTAAGTGATTAGAGCCGACTCTGGCTTTTGTGGAGCCGACTCTAATACGAGCGCTGACAGATTTTCTGGTTCGGAGCCGACACCCAGTTTTCGGGAGTCGACTCTAAGTCGAGCTAGGTCAAAAATAAAAAGGCGGAGTCGACCCCCAATCATTCCAATCGTCTCCTAAACCTATCCAAAGAACTCCAAAACTTTCCAACTTCCCCAAATCTACTCAAAACCCTTGATTAACCTTCCAATCTTCTCAATGGCACCTAAGAGGCGCGGATTCGTCGGTGGAGCATCCGTTCCAACGAAGAGACGCACGGTTCGGAGGCAACCATCGCCTTCTTCCTCTTCGGCCACTCAAGAGGATTCCCTCCTTCACCATCTTCACCAAAGGTTGATCATTTAGCTGGTAAGACCATTACCACTGGGAGAAAAGTAACTTTGATTTATTTGAATCGGAAGGTTTCTCTATTGGAAGAATTTAAAGGAAATGGGATGGGAAAAATTTGCTCACTTGATTTACCCACTTATCCTGCTTTAGTAAGAGAGTTTTACAACGGATTAAGCAGAGGAGAAGGTGGTTTAATAAGCATAGTAAGAGGAACAGAGTGACCATTACCTCTGAGATTCTTGGAAACCTATTAGAAATGCCCACTATCGGATTGATGGAATATCAACATGAGGATAGAAGTGGGGCACTGACAAGGATGCTAGGGAGAGATGTGACTGAGTTTGAAGAAATCTTGCAAATCAGTTGAACCTAGAACTCAGATTATTGCATAATATCTGTGGTAGAATCTTGTTTCCAAAAATGGTAGATTCGAGTATGTCTCGGAGCGAGACGTTCTGTTGATGGACTGCATAATAACTGGAAGGCCAGTCAATTTAGCTGGCATGATGATGGATACATGGCAGAGGCAGCTACAAAGAAGAGATCAACACTGCCATACGGTATGATTCTGACACTATCTTTAGAAGCCAAGGGTGTGCTCATTATGGAAAATGAACCTTTAAGAAAACTGAGACACACTGATTATTATAGCATTTCTACTATTCATAGAATGGGCTTCAAGAAAGTAAATGGTGTTTGGATGAAGGGAGGAAGAGAGGAAAGAGCAGAGAGAGAAAGGGCAGAGGAACCAGAGTAGAAGACATCCCGGGACCNTACTATTCATAGAATGGGCTTCAAGAAAGTAAATGGTGTTTGGATAAAGGGAGGAAGAGAGGAAAGAGCAGAGAGAGAAGGGCAGAGGAAACCAGAGTAGAAGACATCCCGGGACCATCCACTGAGGGACCATATGTCCCTGATCCATCTATTGCGGGACCTTCTTCAGCTGGACCTTCGGAGGCCGGACCCAGTTCTATACCCTCACCTCCACATCAGCCTATAATAAATTCTGGAAGATTCTCTGATGAACAACTTGATCAGTTAAGAGGTTTGCTTGCTGAGTATGATAGCCAGAGATCTCAAGAAATTTCTAAATTAAAAGAAGACTTTAATCTGTTGAAAGAAGAACTAAATTCGAGACTGGACATGCTATCCTTTACCTTAGGCAGTTCTGTTGAATCCTTTGGTGCTGAGCTTCACAAGATCTTCGAAAGGATGGAAGGCATTGCCGATGGATCAGGATCGTATGTTCATGCAACGGGTCAATTGAAGAAGGATATTGACCTTGCAGTCTCTCAAATCGAAGCTTGCCTTGAAAACTTTAAGAAATCACAAAAGGATGATGTAATGGAAATCATAGGTCATCTGAAGAAAATTGTATTCAAACACATCTGACCTTGATTTTGATTTTGATAGTTGTACTTAGGAAGTTTTTGAATATCTAATGTATTTCATTTTGAAATGTAATGAATCAACTGGTTCTTGCTTATGAAATACAATTTCACATTTTCAAATATTGATTGCTTGGATCCTATGCTTTATTGAGATTATAAATTTTTTATATACTCTCCTTATTGCTGATAACAAAAAAGGGGGAGAGATAGTTGTGTATATGCAAAGAAAGAAAGATTGAATATGAATATTGAATATGCAAAGACTTGAAATAAAAGAAGGTTATATGCATAAAGAAAGAAAGAATTAATTGTTTATGCAAAATGAATTGAAATGATTATCAGTTAAATTTGATGTTTATATATAGAGGAGCTACTCAATGCAGGGGGAGCTTAACAAAAGCTCATTTGCAATTTTATGCACATTAAGATTAAATATTCATAATTGATGGATTATATTGAACTCATGCACAATTTTAAAGTTTACGTTGAACATTGGCATCAAAACCTAAATTTCAAATGTTTAAAGTTCAAAATGACTATAATCCTTAGTTTGATTGAATTTTTGAATGCATATACTCAAAGTTTTTGTTATCATCAAAAAGGGGGAGATTGTTGACCCAATTGATGATTTTGATGATTAACAAAACTATTGAGTATAACTCTTGAAGGCTCTGATGATTTTGATTTAGTGTTTCAGATTATAAGACTATTGAATGATCAAAATCAGGAGTTACATTGTGTTCTGGATCGAATCTAATGTCTAGGTAAGAATTGCAGACATTAGAGTCGACTCCGAGAATCACAGAGCCGACTCCGGAACTGGCACGGACTTTAGAGTCGACTCCGAGACTGTTAGAGTCGACTCTCACAGAAGAAGCAGAAAGTCATTTTTCTGGCCCCGACCTAGAGTCGACTCCGGGTAAGTTAGAGTCGACTCCGGAAAAGTTTCTTGTCGACCCCAGAAAAGCCAGAGACGACTCCAGAAATACCGTTTTAAAATGCCTCGAGCTAGAGCCGACTCCAGAAAAGTTAGAGTCGACTCCAACCCACCTGGAACGAAAAATCAAGTTGCCAGATCAGCTCTAACGGTAATATTTCTATTTTACCTTATTTCTAACGGATATATTTTGATACAAGGTACACTCCAACGGATAGTTTTCTTCCAAAAATGGTGTAAAAGAAATCTATAAAAAGGGAAGTCTATTGTTCAAAAAAAGAAGACGAAAAATCTGAAAAACAAAGAGAGAAAATCTGAGATAGACAAATCCCATTTCAAAAATCCAAGAGCTTGAATCTTGAAAGGAAAACCTTCTAGCTCAAATCCACTCCACTCCAAAAAGGCTCAAGAGGAATCCAAGCGTTCAAATCAAGTCTTGGTGGATTTCCCAACTTGGAGAAAGGAGATTCATTTCTTGCTTTTCAACTCTTCTCAACTGCTTCAACTGTGAAGAATCGGAGCTGAGGCTTGATTCAACCAGCAAGGAGAAGAAGAAAAGAAGAAAAGAAGAAAAGATCAAAAGCCAACCTATCTTCAAATCAGGCTTTTCTAAACCTTGTTATTCTTAATTTGTATATTTGCTCATTGAGGAGCTTTGTATTCACTCACAATACTTATCTTGTTTTTGCCTAGTTCAATCTGGGGGATTGAACTAGAGGAGGTAGTTTTACCTCGGTTCAAGCTTGGTTAAGCTTGGGTTAGGGTTTTTGTGCTGGTGAGCCCTTGAAAACCCCGTTAAAAACAACGAGTTGGGTTTTGTGCTGGTGAGCCCGTGTAAAACGGCTGGGTTCGTTGATCCCGGAAAAATAACAAGTTTGAGTTGTGAGCTTGTAAAACAACTCGGCTGTAATCGAGGTGATTATAGTGTGGACCCAAGTGATTCTTGGGAGTGGACGTAGGTGTTGGATACACCGAACCACTATAAAATCTTTTGTGTTTGCAGTGTCTCATTGTCTCTTTCTCTATCTCTATCTTATTCACTGCACTTTATAGTTACCTTGCATTTGCCTTCATTAATCTCAAGCAAATCATTGAAAAAGGCTAATTTTTAAAGAACCCAATTCACCCCCCCCCCCCTCTTGGGTTGCCATCTGGGCCAACAGGTGTGTCATTTTCTTTGTCTGGATAATCCTTTGTTTGGCTGTGACTAATAAATCAATGTGTTTGGATTTTGGAAGCTATGGAGCTCTTAGAATCATAGAACTCCCAGCTTAAGAGAGTTTCTTCCTTGGACTTAGAAACCAGCAAGGTTAGGATTCTTTTCTGTACAAGCCTAGCATGGTTTAAACCATGTTGTTTAATCCCATGGAACAGAGGTGCTCCGGTTATTTTATAGAACAGGATATCCCACTGTTCTGCCTTGTTCATTATCCCTTCTTCTTTCCTTTATTTATTTCTTTTTTTCTTCTTTCTTTCGATTTTTTTATTTCCTTTCTTTTTCTTTTTCATTCTTCCTTTCTTTTCTTTCTTTTTTTTTTTCTTCATCTTTCTTTCTTTTCTTCATTCTTTCCATCATTTCTTTCCTTTTTTTCACCCCTTTTTCCTCCTTTTTTCTTCCTTTTCTTCATTCTTTCCTTTCTTTCTCTCCTTTTCTTCTACATGTGGATGATGGGTTTTGGATTCCCGCTTGCATTCCATTCCCATTTTCTCATAGACACGGGATAGGATGGCGAGGATGGTCCCCATCCCACCAAGATTTAAAATGATGGTTTCAATGTTAGGGTTATTGTGGGAATTGAAAAGTTGGAAAAAAATGGCTGCTTTTAAATTAAGGATGAGGATTTATCTGATGGCATTTATTTTAAAGAGATCTTCAATTTCTTCGGCTTCAAGAGAACCGTTAGATTGAGCAGTGACTTTGAAGCACTTAGTATTTTTTCGAGATATGTACTGTGCTAGGGTATATCTGACATTTATCACATGTTCTATAATCTAGCTAGATAATAGACAACAAAAGGAATCCTCTCATATGCATAAAAATCTGAGAAAATGTGTATATTGCAGTAATGTGCATGTTAAACAACAAAAATTATGCTATTAAAGATATCAAACATACATAATTGCACCAAGAGAAAGGGTCAGAGAACCATCAACCTATTAGCTAATCACAATGTGCCCTTGTGCAATGTAATGTGCATGTCAATACATGATATAGAACGATTCTACCAAGTACAACCCTATCCCACTAAATTTCTTTGCAAATGCATGCCATACACTATATAAATAATCATGTTGCCTTTCCTAGTTAACCATTGTAAACATATTCTCCAAGATGAGCGATCTCATTAATTGTTAGAAAGCATTATGTGCATCTCATAGCAGACTAATTCCTTAAAAGGATGTTCTTCATGCTGCGGGGTTGTGCTTTGAAAATAGTTTGATCGAAGTTTTAAATTAAATTTGACCTATGGTACGCTATAACTTTTCGTATGCCGCATTACTAGGCTTACTAATACCATACCGGTATTTTACCAGTACTGATATGGAGGGCATACAATGCTGTATTAAAATTTTATTGCTATGCTCCTTGGTATTGAGACAGCGAATCATGATTTGAACAATGAACTACAAGCCGAGATGGATGGACCACTTGAAGCGGTCAGTCATATTGAAGAAAATGACAGACATGGCTTCAATGTACAATAATTTTCAGATATGAAAAAAAAATCCAATTGCCACCTTCCACCATATCTTTTCTGCTTATAAGAAATACATTGAATGCATCACCTTAGGGCTATACCTAGCTAAAATGCAAAAGTTGTGAAATTACTTAGGTGGGGCAAGTGGTGGGCCCCTTGTATGGCCTAGGTGTGCACATAGGCATGTGATTGGCCTCCTGAGGAGGAAAGCTCTCCAAGCTTTTATTATGCATACTTTGATTGGAGTTTTAAATTTAGTGGGATAGGGTTGTACCGATTTTTTGGTGGAATGGGATGCACTGCCATCCCATCCCGTCATGACATCTTGGGATAGAGAGTGTCCTAATTTGTATCGGTTGGAATTTTGGGACACTGGCAGAATGGTTCTATCCTGATGCTTAGGATAGCAACAGATTCTGCCATCCCACCGAGTGCTCCACCAAGATAATTTTTAATATTTAAAATAATTATAACTATGTATGGTGGCTTGTACACTAGAGTAACATATATAATGATTCCAATGCATATATAAAGATATTGCAGTTACAGTGTTTCCTTCCTCCGAAACCTTGTTGCTGCATAAAATTAAAGTAAAAAAAATATTTTTTAAAATATTTTTTTATTTTTCATAAGAGATTGTAAATGGGGTATTAAATATTCCTTAATGAATGCTTCTAAGGCACTCGCCAATAAAATCCTTCTTTTAACACTTTTTTTTTGGCTTTATTTTCTTTCCTATTTCCTAAGAGGCTCCATAATAATAACGTATAAAATGCTGCTTGACATGCTCTTGAAGCATCAAAAATGACAAAATAGGGTAAACAAAAGTTTTCAAGCTAGTTAAAAAAAAAAAAAACTCTATTGTATGGCTCGATTCTAATTCAGGTCTATAGCATCATTGGTTTAATTCTAAATCTCAAATCTTGTAATTAATCATGCTAGAATTGGTTTTTAAGTTTTGACTTAAAACTAATCAAATCCAAATCATGCCCATCCATACTTTCCAACATTGAGGCAGAGGGTTTAAGGGGATAAACATTTGAAATTGATATTGGAGTGATTGGATTTCCAATTTAGTCATCATGATAAATTAATAGGATCGCATATCTTTTTTTAGATGGAAAGAGAATTTTTTTCAAGGTCTTTTTATTTTATCTAATAATTTTATATTGAGCAGTAGTGCTATTTTAGTGATTGCTTAGCTAATCAATCCTATTAAGGATGTAATCTGAGCCTGACCGAGCTTGAGTTTAATCAAGGTTGGTTTAAAAATAATTTCAAGCTAGAACTCCAGTTCAATCTTAATTTGCTTGCAATTAAGCTCAGTTCAAACTTAATTTTAAGGCAATCAAAGCATAAGCTTATTACTTGATGCTGACATTACTTTAGTACAAATCAATTTGATACTAAATAAAACCTGGTTCAAGATTGATGGAAGAATTGATTCTTGATTGGAAGATCTGGTCCATTGTCTGTTTCAGCCCAAAATCTGTTTCGGCCCAAAATTACATTAAATTGATATAAACATTAAAAAATGCACCATCAAAACATTAATTCAGTGATGCATTATAAATGAAATATATAATATACCATTTAAATATATGCAAGACTTATGAAGCCAACTCTAATTGAGCTAGGTTCATTAGCTTAGCTTCAAAATATTTTTGATCATGCTCTCCCCATTCAAGCTTAGTTTGCTGTAAAGCCAAACCCGATTTGAAATTTTCTCTAGCCGAACCCAAGCTGAGTGAGACGTTACTTGAGAGCCCTAATCCAAATTAGGCAACAGAGGATTGTTGCTGTATACAAGGAAAAGTGGTGCCATTATAGTTCCTGATTCCAACTTCCGCATGGAACCAGCGAGTGAGAGGTTACTTGAGAGCCCTAATCTAATGATTATTAGGCAATGGAGGATACTATTTTGAAAACTGGATCGAACAACAAACCGGCTTGGCATTTGAGTTGTAGGTCAATCGGTTCGAAGGATAAACCGATTTGATTGGACCAAATGATGTCATAATTAATTTTTAATTTAATAATATAGAAATAATAAAATATAAATATCAAACTATAGAAAAATATCTTTAAAACTTATATATCTATTCAAGAAAATTTTATATATATTAAAACTATAGAAAAATATTTTTAAAATTATAGATGGGTTGTTTTTTAAGTGCAAACCGAAGTAAAAAATTAAAAATCCAAAAAAACAACCCTAATTTTATTTATGAAAACTAAAAGTCTAAAAACCAGGGTTGAACCGATTCTTCAGAACTCGACCGGTTCAATGGAATTTTTGATTTTCACTTGGTTATATAAAAGTTAACTTTAATAATACAATCGGATCAAATTGATGAATGGTTTTTGGTTGGACCAGTTCGATTGGATGACCCG
>UESW01004898.1:0-194055 GCA_900491605.1 Calamus simplicifolius
ATCGATCGCCACGGTCCGAGATCGGTCGTGGCCGATCATGATCATGGCTTGGATCGATCGCAACCGTCGGATCGTCGCCGATCTTGGACCGATCGCAACGGTCCGGGATCGGTCGTGGTCGATCGGGATCAGGGCTTGGATCGATCGCAACCGTCGGATCGTTGCCGATCGGACCGATCGCCACGGTCCGAGATCGGTCATGGCCGATCGAGATCATCGGCTTGGATCGATTGGAACCGTCGGATCGCCGTGATCTTGGACCGATCGCAACGTCCGAGATCGGTCATGCCCGATCGGGATCAGGGCTTGGATCGATCGCAACCGTCGGATCTTTGCCGATCGGACCGATTGCCATGGTCCGAGATCATCGTGGCCGATCGGGATCAGGGCTTGGATTGATCGCAAATGTTGGATCGTTGCCGATCGGACCGATCGCCACGGTCCGAGATCAGTCATGGCCGATCGGGATCAGGGCTTGGATCGATTGCAACCGTCGATCGGTCGCCAAGCCACTGTCACAAAAAAAAAACTGATTGTTATTTTAATATGTTGCTAGATAATGTATTATTATTTAATTTGTATAATGTTTATGCAATAATTAATTTAAGCAGAATGTTTATGCAATAGTATTTGTGCATTTGTAACTATTTACATTTGTTATGTCTTGATTATTTATATTCTGCTGCAAACTAATGATGCATTAAATTTGTAATGCTAAATAAAAAGTTTGTTGTAATATTATTTAATTTTCAGCAACAAATTACTAGTTTCAATGATTTACATTTTAGTATTCGCAAACATTTGTATTTGACACAATAATCTTAAAAAGTTAGTGATTACATGTATAATTCACAAGAAGTTAAGAATAACAAGCATAAGTTCGATTGTCTTCGGACTTCCATAATCACAGCACTTTAACCTTTAGACCCGTTTGAGAATTTGTAAGCCTTAGTCTTGCAAATTCTCAAATTGTCCTGGTGGACAGTTTGGGAATATTTCTTGTGACATGTTAGTCTGCTAGTAATCATCGTGGGGTGAGATTTCGGTTTGCATTTGCTCATACGTTCTCCTAGTGTGGCTTATATACCACACATTTAGGAGAACATATGGGGAAATGCTGCCGAAATTTCAATGTTAACCGATCGATGATAATTAATAGCAGAATAACATATCACAAAAAATATTCTTGAATGGGATAGGGCCTTACCCTGAAGGTAGAATTATTTAAGACACTTGAATTCTTGTGAAGTCTAATGACTAAACGCACCGCCTTGCGGCCCGACACAAACTCAAGCCCTCCCTTTAGCCATGAACCTGTGCATCGGTCCTTGCTAGCACGCCAAGGATCGTAGCCGTGGCTCGCCCTTGCATGGTAGGGACCTTAGTTGCCTAAAAAAATTTGGTACTTATAAATGATTTAAATGGTTGTAATTAACCTTAGTTGTGCCCAAGAAATAATTTAGTTATATATTTATTAATACTAATATAGTTTTATTTTTGGTTTCATTTAATGATTTACCAGACTTTGTATAAGTCGGATCAAAATGAGCGGGACTCGCTCATGGATGTATGCAAGGATAAAAGATGGCTTGCTGAATCCAGATTTTCTGAATGGATTGGAAGAATTTATCGCATTTGCATGTAGCCAACCTGAATGGATGGATGGCCTAGGATTAGGTGCCCATGCAACTTCCACAGGTGTCAGAATAAAGCCTACAGAGATGTGGAAACTGTTAAGGTGCATTTGTGTAAGAAGGGTTTGTTCCTGATTACTATGTTTGGTACTGTCATGGTGAACCAGAGGATATTCCAGCAGCTGTTATAGGCCAACAAGAGTCAATTCCCGTAGATGAACCATTTGTGAATTTAAACACATATGAACAAATGGTGATGAATGCATCGGGTAATGACTTCAATCAGAATACATTTATGGAAGAACCAAATCCAGAAGCACAACAATTTTACGATATGTTGCGTGCTGCAAATCAAGAATTGTATCCTGGGTGTGAGGGTCATTCCCAGTTCTCTACAGCTGCTCGAATGTTGAATATTAAGGCAGAACATCGATTATCAGAAAAGGCGTTCAATTCTGTAGCTGAGTTAATCAAAGAAATTCTGCCAAATGATAATGTTGCCGCAGACAGTTTTTACGCAACAAAGAAGTTGTTGCGTGGGCTTGGGCTCCCAGTTAATAAGATCGATTGTTGCTTGAACAATTGTATGATATTTTGGGGTGAAGACTCAGAGCTGAGATGGTGTAAGATTTGTGGGCAATCGAGGTTCAAAAACACCGAAGGAGGAGCCGGTACAAGTAGGAGGAAAAGTGTGCCTTACAAGAGGATGCATTACTTTCCTCTTACCCCACGCCTGCAGAGATTATACAGATCTGAGGCAACAGCTGCTGATATGAGATGGCATGCCGAACATGAATCTAAAGAGGATGAAATGCGGCATCCATCAGATTCAAAGGCTTGGAAGCATTTCAATGAAAATCATCCTGATTTCGCTGAAGATATAAGGAATGTGAGATTAGGTCTTTGTACCGATGGCTTCCAACCATTTGGTCAAGCGGGGCAACAGTATTCATGTTGGCCTGTGATACTGACTGTATATAACCTTCCTCCGTGGAAGTGCATGAAAGATCCTGCAATGTTTTTAACCGTTTTGGTTCCAGGACCATCAAATCCAAAGGAAAAGATTGATGTCTTTCTGCAACCGTTGGTGGCCGAATTGAAAATGTTGTGGGAAACAGGAGTGGTAGCCTACGACATTTCTATGAAACAAAATTTCTTAATGAGAGCTGCTTTGATGTGGACAATAAGTGATTTTCCGGCATATGCAATGTTGTCTGGTTGGAGCACTGCTGGACGTCTGGCATGCCCTCATTGCATGTATGATTCGGATGCATTTACATTGCAGAAGAGTGGTAAGCAGTCATGGTTTGATAACCATAGGAAGTTCTTGCCCCCAAATCATCCTTACAGGCGTAACTTGATCGCCTTCCGGAAGAACAAAGCAGTCACAAAATTTGCCGAACCGGTTAGGTCCGGCACGGATCTATTTGATTCTATAGAGCATTTGGGGTTGATGTATGCATGGGAACCGGATGCAGATAGAATAAATAGCCGTATATGTAAAGAACATAACTGGAAGAAGCGAAGTATATTTTGGGATTTGCCTTATTGGAGCACAAATCTCATCCGGCACAACTTGGATGTTATGCATATCGAGAAAAATTTCTTTGATAACATATTTAACACGGTGCTAAACATCCCGGGAAAAACAAAAGATACTGCAAAGTCAAGAGAAGAACTTAATCAGTACTGCAGAAGAGGTGATTTGAGAAGGAGTGCCGATGGGACCTATCCTAAAGCATGTTACACTCTTGACAGAAATTCACGAGAAGTTTTATGTAACTGGCTTAGAGGGTTAAAATTTCCAGATGGTTATGCCTCAAATATCGGTAGGTGTGTGGACATGCATAAGCTCAAGTTGTTCGGCATGAAGAGCCACGACTGCCATGTTTTCATGCAACGATTATTACCTATAGCTTTTCGTGAGTTGCTTCCGCAACATGTCTGGAAGGCAATTACGGAGCTCAGCTTATTCTTCAAGGAGTTATCTGCCGCAGTCATTACTTCTGCATCCATGGCAAGGCTTGAGGAGGAAATTCCAATTATTTTATGCAAGCTTGAGCGAATATTTCCTCCCAGTTTTTTTGACTCAATGGAGCATTTACCGGTTCACTTGCCATACGAAGCGAGCATAGCTGGTCCCGTGCAGTATCGCTGGATGTATCCTTTCGAGAGGTAAATATATACATCATTAAGATATGTTGACATTTCAAATATTATTTCATTGCTTGAAAAATTCGTTAATTTTTTGTTGCAACTTTACATATAGGTATCTTAAGAAGTTAAAAAATAATGTGCGTAATAAGGCAAGGGTTGAAGGTTCTATATGCAATGCACACTTGGTCGAAGAAGTTTCAGCTTTTGCCTCACATTACTTTGAGGGTCACGTCCACACGAGGAGCCGAAATCATGGTCGTAACGATGACGTATGTGTGGACGAAGCAGAAGCTAATGACGGTAGAATATCAATTTTTAAAGCTATCGGCCGTTCATTTGGTGGGCAGAAGTCAAGAAATCTTAGCGATATGGAGTATAATGCAGCACATTATTACATCCTAATGAACTGTCGAGAAGTCGATCCATATATTGAGTAAGTGTATACTTCAATGCTAAATTGAAAATTTAAATTTATATAATAATATACCATAATATTTAATTTCTAACAGTAGTTTTCATCCTTTTCATCCCATAAGGATGTTTTGTGATAGACAACGACAGATGAATCCCGACATCAGTCAAGTTGCAATTGGGCAGAAATTAGAAACGGAGTTTGCTTACTGGTTTTATGAATTTGTGAGTAGTATCACTCAATCAATTTCGATAATGGCTATTATTTTTTGAATTGGATGTCAATAGCTTATTAATTTATAGGTCAACGGTCCATGGTCGACAACCGACAATATTTTCATTAAATGTCTATCGCAATGGCCATTGAAGACCGTAACAACCTCTACTGGCTATTTTGTAAATGGGTACAAATTTCAGATTGAACGATTAGCAGCTTCAAGAGGCACGCAGAACTGGGGCGTGTGTGTAAAAGGAGAAAGTGTTGGAGCAAATATGCAGGATTATTATGGAAAGTTAGTAGAGGTGGTTGAAGTTGAATATCCCGGTTGGCCTATGAAACGAACCGTATTGTTTCGTTGTGATTGGTTCGATCCGATAGTTCCTGTGGGCAAAAGGGTTCATAACGACTATAATTTGGTTGAAGTGAACCATCGACGAAGATTACAGAAATATGACCCATTCATCCTTGCATCCCAAGCTCAGCAAGTCTTTTACTGCGGATATCCAAGTTTGCGCAACGACAAGCGAGATTGGTGGGCCGTTTCTAAAATCGTCCCACGTTCAACAATCGTATTAGAGGAGAGTTCATCAAGTCAATCAGCCGAGTGCCCTGCATTTCAAGAGGATGAGATGGAAATGCATGCAATTGAGGACGACACAAGGGCTCCTGAAACATCACTTAGAGATCCAAGTGGTGATGTCCAAGAAATTGCGGATGCAAATGTTCGGTTTCCTTCCGATGATAATGAAACTGATTCGCAATCCGATACGGCATCGGATGTTGAACCAACATTTCACGAAACAAATGACACCGATTAAACATAAAGGTTTTTTAAAATTTAACTTTTTTTTATAAGTGTTAAATTCTTACATAGTCAATCATTAATCGTAATTTAATTGTGTGAATCTTTAGTATTTTCAGTATGAGGGGCAGAGGTAGATCTACCGACGATAGATTGGGTGAGCAGAGACGTAGATCCTGCGACATCAGATCACATGAGCGTCGGAGATGGAGAGTTTGGATCTCCAGCAGAGGCGCAGCCTTCGATCTCTGCACCAGTATTACCATCCAGCCGATCGGCACAGACCTCCGAGAGTTCTTCCACCTTCGGCCGCACTTTACTTCGACTTGATGCTCAGGGGATGTAAGTATATACTAATTAAAAATATTTGTTTATGTTTTTAAGTCAATTACTTATAAACTTGCATTTTTTTAACAGATTCATTGAGCAGCATCATGTCTCCAGCCACATCAGCGCCGTTTTTCAGAGGCGTGCAGATCCCAGTGGCTACGATTGGCGCCACGTATCGCCAGCCACGAGGGAGTTTTATTTTTCTGAGTTTCAGGTAAACTTATTAAATACAATTTATCAGTGATATATAATTTCTTAAAGTTAATAAATTCAGAAACTAACTGTTTATTTTAATGCAGAAAAAGTTTACGTGGGATCCTGCCACCCATGATGCCATTAGGGCAGCATGGGAGGCTCTGACGCGACGCCGATACTCCGACATGCTTCATCGTTGGAGGTCATCGGGTCAGCGTCCTGCGCACGTGCCAGAGGGTATTTGGCACGAGTGGCAGCAGGCCTGGGAGTCCGATGGCTGGCGCAGGAGGTCCGCATCAGCCAGCACGAACCGCCGATCTGAGAAGGGCGGTCCTGGCACGGGTCTCTCCCGTCATACTTCGGGCTCCATTTCGATTCAGGAGCACAGACGGCGTATGGTAAGAAAACATAAATATTTTAATTACTATTTTAGTTATTTACAAATATTTGTATTAATATCATTTTTTTATTGTTATAGACTGAGCAGGAGGGCGGAGATCCTGGTGAGTTTCGTCTATTCAGGGCGACACACACCAGGAGGGACGGCTCCTGGGTCGATACGCGATCACGGGAGGTTGCGGTAAGAAATTAGATTTATGTAGTATCTGTTTAATTTCTAAAATTTTATTTCGAGAAATTTATTAACTCATTTATTGTTGATTTCATAATTTCAAGACACGAGTCGAGGAGCTTCGCTCCCAGGCATCGCAGGTCGACTCTACTGATGGGGAGACGCCCGTCGAACTCTCAGCAGAGGAGAGTCGACGTGTGTTTTTGGAGGCTGTTGGTGCCCAGCCACGAGACCGCAGGGTCTATGGTATGGGCACTAGAGCTTCTACATTTTTTCCCCATCAGGCCTCCAGCTCGCGAGTTCCTGGTGATCTTCCTCCCGAGCGTTTACAGGAGCTTCGCAGATCTATTGCAGAGGAGGTTCGCCAGGAGGTCGAGCAGGATTTTGAGGATCGTATGCGAGGCCGGGATCAGGAGGTTGCAGACATGCGAGATGAGATGCATTATTTGCGGGATATGGTTAGACGCTTGTCGCAGAGTCTTCAGCCTCCACAGCCTCCACGTGATCGCCCAGATTCTTGATGTATTTTTTTTTTTTTTTATGTTGTAAAAACTTCAAAATTTTAATATATAAATTATTTTTGAAATTTATTATTGTTTGGATTGAGTGAAAAATGTTTGTATCAATATTTAGATTTAGCGAAATTGTATTAACCGTTTTAATTTTTAATTTTTTATATTTTTTAAAACAAAATTTGCGACGCATTAGCGACTGAAATTGCATCGCTAATATTTTTAAAATATTATTATTAAATATTGCGACGCAATGACCTGGCATCGCAATAATTTAAAAATAAATTTAATAGCGACGCATTAGCGACTACAAATGATCGCTATTTTATCTTAAAAATTTTTAATAAATATTGCGACGCAATGACCCTGCGTCGCAATATTTTAAAATAATTTTTATTTGCGACGCATTAGCGACTCAAATTGCATCGCTATTATACCAAAAATATTATTATTAAATATTGCGACGCATCTGGATGCGTCGCAATATTGCGACGCAATTAGTGCGTCATAATATTTAATAATAATTTTATTTTTAAAAATTATTTTTAAATATAGCGACGCATTTTCATGCGTCGCAGTTGCGTCGCAAAGAGTCGCAATATTGCGACGCAATTGCGACAAAGGGTATTGCGACGGACAGTTGAGCGACGCCGTCATTGCGTCGCTATTGCGTCGTAATATCATGTTTAGCGACGTAATTGCGATGCATTTTGGCGTCGCAATATTTTATTTCTCTTGTAATGTATAATTATTTTGAATTTAAATATTGACTTGATTTTGAATGGAGATCATGTAGCAGAGAAAAAGCTTAGATGAGTTGAGTTGAGTTGCATTGCATGTGCGGCCACGTATATAGGCGATTAATCATCGCATGTGGTCACGTAGAGAAAGAGTTAAATATTTTTGTTTTTCTCCATCTCACGCGGTAGGTGGTCTCACGCATTGACGCTAATCTAATCCTTTCAGTCCTCGGACGGCGAGTTAGCTCCGGTCATTGTTTAAAATCATAGGTGACAGCGAGTCGTTCAAATTCCCCCCCAAAAAAAAAAAATAAAGAGACCGAGACTTAACTGAATCAACAAGCAGAACCAGTCACAGATGAGCTGCGGCTACGATCGCCCATTTCACGGAAGTTCCCCCCTTCGTGTCATTTTTAATGACATATAGTTTCAAGATGTGACACGGATTTATCATCTCCAGGAGTTGGCGTTTTTGTCTATATATACAACAATACTATGAATAAAATATGAAATATGGCTATCACAAGTGAGAAATGTCGTGGTTCCTTCACAATAAAACCTTATAATTATGCGAACTTTAATATCCTTAAAATATACTTTAATATACATTAACCAAATTTAAACAAGTTTACGTATAATTAATTCTCTCTAAGTGTTTTTTTTTTTTAATGAGAAGAAACAAGATATATGAGGGTACAGAAGTGGCTCTTTGGACCACCATAGATATCACAAAAAGTTTTCAATCAATTTTTGTCTTCAAAATTGTTAATCTGAATCATTAAGTAGGCAAATTAAAAAAATCCTAAGGCATACTTAACACTAATAGTTATGTTTGTATGAAAGAATGCAACGCAAACATGTCACTCATACTTAAATGGAAAACTTCTCTTGCATAACATCCTTATAAAATTCTTTGTAATAATACATCATAGGTGTCCAATTATAGTACATCCAGCATCATTTTCATATTTTATTTTTATATGACATTACCAAGAAACTCCTCACGGAGGACTAAAAAGAGACATCTAACTCTGAATGCATAATTGTCCATGGGAGGATACTAAAACTGATTTACTGCGAGTTCCAGGGAGTTGAGCTGATCGCCCAATGACAGGAGCATATGGACCACAGTATCCATTGTTGGTCTTTTGTTTCTGTCTTCTTCTAAGCACGACACTGCTATCTCTACCAACTTCTTTGCTTGCGTGCGGTTGAACTGTCCACTTAACGTAGAATCCACAATCTCTTCGACCCATGATGACTCTTCTCCACTCTCTAGTTTTCCATTTAAAGGTCTAACGAACTTTATAAGCGTTCCTTCAACCTCCTCTTCCTCATTGATGATCCAATTTGAAACCCTGCTTCCCTTCACCATCTCCAGAAGTACGACTCCATAGCTGTAGACGTCAACCTTTGCAGTGATTGGAAGATTTGTGGTCCATTCAGGAGCCATGTATCCCCTGGTTCCTCTAATCCGTGAAGTGTCTGAACCAACTCCACCTCTCTTGGACAACTTTGCCAATCCAAAGTCGGCAATCTTTGGCTCAAATTCATCGTCCAAGAGTATGTTCTCAGGCTTCACATCACAGTGGATGACCCACTCAAGGCACTCATGATGAAGGTATGCTAATCCTTTTGCCACCCCTACTGCAATCTCGAACCTCTCGCTCCATCCCAGAACATTCCTTGTGCCATGTTCGTTGAAGATGTGCTTGTCCAAAGAACCATTCGCCACATACTCGGAGACCAACAGCTTGTGCTGACCTTCCGAGCAGAATCCCCATATTCTCACAAGGTTCCTGTGATAAATTCTCCTTATCACGCTCAATTCAGCGCCGAACTCTCCTTGGATCTCGTCTTCTAACTTCTTCACCGCCACCACCCTCTTATCATCCAACACTCCCTTGTACACAGCACCCGAGCCTCCCCTTCCGATCTCATCCATGAACCTTCCAGTTGCCTTTTCGATCTCTTTATATGTGAACTGCCTGAATTGACTTGATATCACCCTCCACCCTTCTTCCTCCAGGGATGTTGATGTTGGCTTCCGTTCCCTTCTGAACACAAACCACCATCCTGATGAAATAAACAGGAATTCGATCGCACCAATTGCTAATACGAACCAATAGAGACTCGTGTACTTGCTAGAAGAAGTCGTTCTAACTTCAGCCTGACTAGCATTGCAAATGGGATTGTGCGCTTGAGGAGCAGAGGACCCCAAGTTTGCCGAACCTGCGGGAATTTTCAAGCACATGCTCCCTCGGATGGTCGGATAACTTCTCCCATTAAAGAGAATGCTCTTAGAATAGCAGTCTCCTGTACCATAGATATAAAGGAATCCTTTACAAGCACAAGCCTCTTCGCATATCTTCCTGCAATCCTTAAGGGAAATGGAGGATGTGTGATTGAGATCAAAGCCCCAGAAATCTGTTTGGTGTAGCTCTAGATATTCAAATTGTTGGGTGCCGTTGCAATTGATATCAAACTTTGGCTTGCAACCTTGGCGCCAGTCGCTTCGATCGCTCATTTCATAATTAGGAGGGCATGAACAAACCTCTTTAGATTGCAGATATGTGCAAATCCCATTCCTACCACACAAGCCATGTATGTGGCAGCGCTGTGGAAGCGCTTCCCAAGTGACCGACCACTTTCCAGTCGATTCATCCAGGCTATAGAGCCTAAGATTGCCGTCGTAATCCAGTGTCAGCCTTCTTAAAATTCCGGACCCTTGTCGGAAGCATTGAATCCAAATAAATCGCTTGAAACAAACTCTCCCGTCTCATCCAGTACTGCATATCTGCTGACGTTATAATTCTTTCTATCTTGTACAACCTCGTCGTAATCAGGACTTGGCCAGTATATGCTAGAAATCTCGGGTACTTGGTATATGAGTTTGAGGATGTTATCGTTGTCAAAATACAAGCTATTGTAGCCTGAAGGGAGCGATCCTTCAGCAGCAGCAGATACTACTCGTGTGCTACTGATAATTGGTTGCGTAGCGAGAAGAGTATCAGTAGGATAATCAAAGCTTTGCCATAGAATGTTACCGCTGCGGTCCTCCACGACGAGATTACCGGTGTCCAGTAGCTTCACTCGATCTGCTTGCGTTGAGTTTGTATTGGTGGTCCAAACAACCGTGTCATCAGCATCTGTGAGAACTAAGCTTCCATCGTTGCGGAAACTTATTTTTGATCCATGACCGTTTACGGGACGATCACGGTTTGCCGTCCAAGCGATGGTCTTGTTGGCCGAGTTGGTGAACCAGATAGAGAAGGCATCGGCATTCGAGCCAACGTTGTAGAAGCCGCAGGTGAAAGACTTGCTTGGGGAGACGAGGATATCTGAGTCATCCTCTACGGAGAGAGAAGACCCCTTCGACAGAGTGCTAGGCGCTGCTTGCGATGATGCAGAAGAAGAGAGCAAGAAGAGGAGGAAAAGAGGAATGAAGATGGCTGCAAATAGTGGAGATGTATTCCTCATGGTCTTCTGTGGAATGGGTATACGAGAGGAGAGTCTCTCCCGTTGAGATGTTTAATAGGTGAAGGGAGAAGAGAACTTGCATCTCGTGCCCTTTGAAAGTTCAACGAATTTGCTTGCATCTGAATGGTACGCAACGCCACGATGTCAAGGAAAGTGACCGCTCTCTTGAATTCCAAAGTCAAAAATAAACCTTGTGCTCTGCATAGAATTCAACTAACCACGCTCGTCCAGCCTGTCCAAAAAAGACTACTTTGTACAGAGGTGTCAATCTATTGGACACCTCCAACTGCCGCCATAGGAGCCGCCAAACATGGCTCGTACAGGAGACCAGACTAACACAGCCTGTCAGATCCGTAGGTAAAAGTCTTCGTGCACAGGCTGTTTATTGACCTGTTTATTGACCGCACATTTGTACAAATATATGTATAAATGCATCACAATGCTAAACAGCGACGCATATAGAATGCTTCCCTATATAGCAATGCGTTCGATATGCATCGCTAAACAACGATGCATTTTTTTTTGTTGATGTATAGCGACGCATATATTTGCGTTTGTAAATAGCGATGCATTTATGTGTCGCTAAAAATTAATAATTTATAATATTAATTTTATTTAGTAATTATTATAGTTTATTATATATAATATTATACAGTGATAATTTTATATATCGAAATATATAAGGAAATTTATGCTGCTCGTTTCACTGGAGCCTCGAGGTGACGTGGGTGTGGCCGCGATGTTACATGTCCGCTTCCTTCCTGTGGCCGGCACTGTTGGCCATTTCTCCCCTCGCTGCCCTCGGTGGCGCTTCGATCTCTTATCGCGGGTTACCTCCCAGATGGCCGATCAGAGGGGGGCGGGCTCGGCCTTGTGCCGCTCCCGTCTGTCTCCTAAATCAGGAGACGGGTAAGGGCCTACCATGATGGTAACGTACGGGTGACGGAGAGTTACAGTTCAATTTAGGAGAGAGAGCCTTTGCGGATCATCGTCTTGTTCCTACATGCAGTAAAGCCATAGAACCTGCGCTATCGTCACTGAAAGGGCTCGAAGGGAGTTTTACCAGGCGAGGTATCACTCTCTTCCTACTCTCTGGCTGCAACCCCTCTCACCGTGCCACGAGAGCCATTGGAAACCGAGGGCGGAAGGGGGATGGAACAAGGAACCCTCTGATCTCCATAAAGAGACCGCGCTGAAGAAGGTCATAGGAGAACCTCTTTCACCCCGATCGATGGAGACTCCCAAGAAACGCAACTCATCGGAAGCCTTGAACCTGGGATGATCTCTTTCTCATCGGAAGTCTCTTCCTCCGCATCTCTGTTTAGCGACGCAAAATTGCATCACTAACAGTGACGCATATAGAATGCATCGCTATGTAGCGATGCAAGAAAATGTATCTCTAAAAAAGAAAATGCATCACTGTTTAGCGACGCAAATTTGCGTCGCTAAACAGCGTCGCTAAACAGCGATGCATATAGAATGCATCGCTATATAGCGACACATTTGATATGCATCGCTATACAGCGACACAGAAAATGCATCGCTGTTTAGTGACGCAAATTTCTTCGCTATACAGCGATGCAGAAAATGCGTCGCTGTTCAGCGATGCAAATGAATAGCGATGCAAATTTGCGTTGCTATACAACGATGCAGAAAATGCGTCGCTGTTCAGCGACGCAAATTTGCGTCGCTAAACAGCGATGCTTTTTTTTTTGTGTCGATGTATAGCGACGCATATATTTACAATGGTAAATAGCGACATATTTATGCGTCGCTAAAAATTAATAATTTATAATAATATTAATTTTATTTAGTAATTATTATATTATATATGATATTTTATATATCGAAATATATCGAAATATATGAGAAATTTATACCGCTCGTTTCACTGGAGCCCCGGGGTGACGTGGGTATGACCGCGATGTTACATGTCCGCTTCTTTTTCGTGGCCGATGTTGCTGGCCATTTCTCCCCTCCGCCGTTCTTGGTGGCGCTTTGATCTTTTATCGCGGGTTACCTTCCAGGTGGCCGATCGGAGGGGTGGGCTTAGCCTTGTGCCGCTCCCATCTGTCCCCTAAATCAGGATCGAGACGGGTAAGGGCCTACCATGATGGTGACGTATGGGTGACGGAGAGTTACAGTTCGATTTAGGAGAGGGAGCCTTTGCGAACCATCGTCTTGTTCCTACGCACAGTAAAGCCATGGAACCTGTGCTATCGTCACCGAAAGGGCTCGAAGGGAGTTTTACCAGGCGAGGTGTCACTCTCTTCCTACTCTCTGGCTGCACCCCTCTCACTGTGCCAGAAAGAGATTGCGCTGAAGAAGGTCATAGGAGAACCTCTTCCGCCCCGACCGATGGAGACTCCCAAGAAACGCAACTCATCAGAAGCCTTGAACCTGGGTATGATCTCTTTCTCATCAAAAGCCTCTTCCTCCGCGTCACTGTTTAGCGATGCAAAATTGCGTCTTTAAATAGCGACGCATATAGAATGCATCGCTATGTAGCGACACAAGAAAATACGTCGCTGTTTAGCGACGCAAATTTACAATGCTAAACAGCAACGCATATAGAATGCTTCGCTATATAGCAATGCGTTCGATATGCATCGCTAAACAACGACGCATTTTTTTGTGTCGATGTATAGTGACGCATATATTTGCGTTGGTAAATAGCGACGCATTTATGCGTCGCTAAAAATTAATAATTTATAATAATATTAATTTCATTTAGTAACTATTATAGTTTATTATATATAATATTATACATTGATAATTTTATATTGAAATATATAAGGAAATTTATGCTGCTCGTTTCACTGGAGCCCCGAGGTGATGTGGGTGTGGCCGCGATGTTACATATCCGCTTCCTTCCTGTGGCCGGCGCTGCTGGCCATTTCTCCCCTCGCCGCCCTCGTGGCACTTCGATCTCTTATCGCGGGTTACCTCCCAGATGGCCGATCGGAGGGGGGCAAGCTCAGCCTTGTGCCGCTCCCGTCTATCTCCTAAATCAGGAGATGGGTAAGGGCCTACCATGATGGTAACGTACGGGTGACAGAGAGTTACGGTTCGATTTAGGAGAGAGAGCCTTTGCGGATCATCGTCTTGTTCCTACATGCAGTAAAGCCATAGAACCTGCGCTATCGTCACTGAAAGGGCTCGAAGGGAGTTTTACCAGGTGAGGTGTCACTCTCTTCCTACTCTCTGGCTGTAACCCCTCTCATCGTGCCACGAGAGCCATTGGAAACCGAGGGCGAAAGGGGGATGGAACAAGGAACCCTCTGATCTCCATAAAGAGACCGTGCTGAAGAAGGTCATAGGAGAACCTCTTTCGCCCCGACCGATGGAGACTCCCAAGAAACGCAACTCATTGGAAGCCTTGAACCTGGGATGATATCTTTCTCATCGGAAGTCTCTTCCTCCGCATCTCTGTTTAGCAACGCAAATTGCGTCACTAAATAGTGACGCATATAGAATGCGCCGCTATGTAGCGATGCAAGAAAATGTATCGCTAAAAAAGAAAATGCGTCGCTATTTAGCGATGCAAATTTGTGTCGTAAACAGCGATGCATATAGAATGCATCTCTATATAGCGACGCATTTGATATGCGTCGCTATACAGCGATGCAGAAAATGCGTCACTGTTTAGCGACGCAAATTTGCTTCGCTATACAGCGATGCAGAAAATGCGTCGCTGTTCAGCGACGCAAATGAATAGCGACGCAAATTTGCATTGCTATACAGCGATGCAGAAAATGCGTCACTGTTTAGCGACGCAAATTTGCTTCGCTATACAGCGATGCAAATGCGTCGCTGTTCAGCGACGCAAATGAATAGCGACGCAAATTTGCATTGCTATACAGCGATGCAGAAAATGCGTCGCTGTTCAGCGACGCAAATTTGCGTCGCTAAACAGCGATGCATTTTTTTGCATCGATGTATAGCGACGCATATATTTACAAGGGTAAATAGCGACATATTTATGCGTCACTAAAAATTAATAATTTATAATAATATTAATTTTATTTAGTAATTATTATATTTTATTATATAATATTATATAGTGATAATTTATATATTGAAATATATGAGGAAATTTATGCCGCTCGTTTCACTGGAGCCCCGGGGTGATGTGGGTGTGGCCGCGATGTTACATGTCCGCTTCTTTTTCGTGGCGGACGTTGCTGGCCATTTCTCCCCTCCGCCATCCTTGGTGCGCTTTGATCTCTTATCGCGGGTTACCTTCCAGGTGGCCGATCGGAGGGGTGGGCTCGGCCTTGTGCCGCTCCCGTCTGTCCCCTAAATCAGGATCGAGACGGGTAAGGGCCTACCATGATGGTACGTACGGGTGATGGAGAGTTACGGTTCGATTTAGGAGAGGGAGCCTTTGCGAACCATCGTCTTGTTCCTACGCACAGTAAAGCCATGGAACCTGTGCTATCGTCACCGAAAGGGCTCGAAGGGAGTTTTACCAGGCGAGGTGTCACTCTCTTCCTACTCTCTAGCTGCAACCCCTCTCACCGTGCCACGAGAGCCATTGGAAACCAGGGGCAGAAGGGGATGGAACAAGGAGCCCTCTGATCTCCATAAAGAGACCGCGCTAAAGAAGGTCATAGGAGAACCTCTTCCGCCCCGACCGATGCTGACTCCCAAGAAACACAACTCATCGAAAGCCTTGAATGTATTGCACAATTCTACTACGAAAGAATATGAAACAAATCAAGCTTTCAACAGATCTAGAATGACCATACTTGTATGCATCAAAAGTGCTAAATTTCCTGTTGGGATGACGTTTTCCCTTTACTGATTCCTTGAATGATTGGCGATATATAGCACAAATAGCTTCCAAGCAGAGCTTGAAATCCTCTAGAATTGAAGAAAGCATATCTTCCTAACTGTCCCAGTTCATAGTTTCCTTTCTGCAATGATTCTTAGCAAAATCTCCATTAGAAGCTAAATCAACAGCTTCTCTTTCAGAAGCGTCGTCAAATCCAGCATCATATAGTGCTGTTGGGATGTCGTTTTTCCTTTACTGATTCCTTGACTGATTGGCGATATATAGCACAAACAGCTTCCATGCAGAGCTTGAAATCCTTTAGAATTGAAGAAAGCATATCTTCCTAACTGTCCCAATTCATAGTTTCCTTTCTACAATAATTCTTAGCAAAATCTCCATTAGAAGCTAAATCAGCAGCTTCTCATCGTCGAATCCAGCATCATATAGTGCTGTTGGGATGTCGTTTTTTCTTTACTGGTTCCTTGACTGATTGGCGATATATAGCACAAACAGCTTCCATGCAGAGCTTGAAATCATTTAGAATTGAAGAAAGCATATCCCTGAACCACTAAACCCTAAAACCCTATTTAGCGACACATACTAATTCGTTGCTAATGCGTCGCTGTTTAGCGACGCAATTTCATGCGTTGTTATTTAGCGACACATAATTGTGTCGCTAAACAGTGACGCATGAATATGCGTCGCTATTCAGCGATGCAATTTCATGCGTCATTGTTTAGCGACACATAATTGCATCGCTAAACAGTGACTTATTGTTATACGTCGCTAAACAGTGACACATATTTATGAGTCGCTATATGCGTCGCTATTTTGCGACGAAAATTTTTGGAGTCACTAAATCAGTCGCTAATTAGCGACTGATTTAATGAGTCGCTAAATTGCATCGCAGATTTCATGGGTCGCAATTTTATTGTTATTTTACGATGAAAATTTGCGTCACTAAATGGCGTCGCTATTTCATGAATTTCTTGTAGTGCAACAGCTTGTGCTGGCCTTCCGAGCAGAATTAATCCCCATATTCTCATGAGGTTCATGTGATAAATTCTCCCTATCACGCTCAATTCAGTGCCAAACTCGATGTTGGTTCACATGTCAGTTCATCTTTTTAAAAAATATTATTTAAATTAAATGAATTATATACATATCTTTGTTTGTAAATAAGCAAGTGGTTTATCATTGTGGTTATGTCATTTTAATGCTTTCTTACACTACAAGAAAAAAAATATTGCGACGCCCAAATGCGTCGCTAAACATGCTATTGCGACGCATTAGCGACGCAATGACTGCGTCACTGAGAATATCGTTGCAACCATAATTTATCGTAATTGCATCGCAAAACAGCGACTCTCTGCGACGCAGAGATGTGTCACAATATTGCGACGTACCAAAATGCATCGCTAAATTTAAAACTAAATTTTAATATTTTAAATATTAATATTAAATATTACGATGCATTCAATTGCGTCGCAATATTATGATGCATTTAGCTACGTCGTAATATTTAATAATAATATTTTAAATATAATAGCGATGCAATATTAGTCGCTAATGCGTCGCTAATAATTTTTTTAAAATATTACGACGCAGGTGACTGCATCGTAATATTTATTAATAATATTTAGATATATTAGCGATGCAATTTTAGTCGCTAATGCTCGCTAATTAAATTTTTTAAAAAATATTGCGATGCCAGATCGTTGCGTCGTAATATTTAATAGTAATATTATGAAAATATTAGCAATACAATTTGAGTCGCTAATGCATCGCTAATTAATTTTTTTTAAAATATTACAACGCCAGCTCATTGCATCACAATATTTAATAATAATATTTTAAAAATATTAGCGATGCAATTGCAGTCGCTAATGCGTCGCTAAATAAATTTTAAAAAAATAAAAATTTAAAATTAAAATGGTTAATACAATTTCTTACATTTAAATATTGATCGAAACATTCTTCACTCATATTGATCCAAACAATAATCATTCAATTTACAAAATAAATATATATTAAAATTTTGAAGTTTTCATGTACAACATATAAAAAAAAAAAATACATCAAGAATCTGAGCGATCACGTGGAGGCTGTGGAGGCTGGAGACTCTGCGACAAGCGGCTAACCATATCCCGCAAATGATGCATCTCATCTCGCATGTCTGCAATCTCCTGATCCCGGCCTCGCATACGATCCTTGAAATCCTGCTCAACCTCCTGCCGAACCTCCTCTGCAATAGATCTCCGAAGGTCGTCTAAACGCTCGGGAGGAATATCACCAGAAACTCGCGAGCTGGAGGCCTGATGGGAAAAATATGTAGAAGCTCTAGTGCCCAGACCATAGACCCTGCGGTCTCGCGGCTGGGCACCAACAGCCTCCAAAAATACACGCCGACTCTCCTCTGCTGAGAGTTCGACGGGCGTCTCCCCATCAGTAGAGTCGACCTGCGATGCCTGGGAGCGAAGCTCCTCGACTCGTGTCTTTAAATTATGAAATCAACAATAAATGAGTTAATAAATTTCTCGAAATAAAATTTTAGAAATTAAACAGATACTACATAAATCTAATTTCTTACCGCAACCTCCCGTGATCGCGTGTCGACCCAGGAACCGTCCCTCCTGGTGTGTGTCGCCCTGAATAGACGAAACTCACCAGGATCTCCGCCCTCCTGCTCAGACTATAACAATAAAAAAAATTGATATTAATACAAATATTTGTAAATAACTAAAATAGTAATTAAAATATTTATGTTTTCTTACCATACGCCGTCTGTGCTCCTGAATCGAAATGGAGCCCGAAGTATGGCGGGAGAGACCCGTGCCAGGACCGCCCTTCTCAGATCGGCGGTTCGTGCTGGCTGATGCGGACCTCCTGCGCCAGCCATCGGACTGCCAGGCCTGCTGCCACTCGTGCCAAATACCCTCTGGCACGTGCGCAGGACGCTGACCCGATGACCTCCAACGATGAAGCATGTCGGAGTATCGGCGTCCCGTCAGAGCCTCCCATGCTGCCCTAATGGCATCATGGCTGGCAGGATCCCACGTAAACTTTTTCTGCATTAAAATAAACAGTTAGTTTCTGAATTTATTAAGATTAAGAAATTTTATATCAGTGATAAATTGTATTTAATAAGTTTACCTGAAACTCAGAAAAATAAAACTCCCTCGTGGCTGGAGATACGTGGCGCCAATCGTAGCCACTGGGATCTGCACGCCTCTGAAATACGGCGCTGATGTGGCTGGATACATGATGCTGCTCAATAAATCTGTTAAAAAAATGCATGTTTATAAGTAATTGACTTAAAAACATAAACATATATTTTTAATTAGTATATACTTACAGCCCCTGAGCATCAAGTCGAAGTACGGTGCGGCCGATGGTGGAAGAACTCTCGGAGGTATGTGCCGATCGGCTGGATGGTAATACTGCTGGAGAGATCGAAGGCTGTGCGACTGCTGGAGATCCGAACTCTCCATCTCCGAGCTCATGTGATCTGATGCAGCAGGGCTACGTCCCTGCTCACTCCGTCTGTCGTCGGTAGATCTACCTCTGCCCGTCATACTGAAAATACTAAAGATTCATGCAATTAAATTACGATTAATGATTGACTATGTAAAAATTTAACACTTATAAAAAAAGTTGAATTTAAAAAACCTCTATGTTTAATCGGTGTCATTTGTTTCGTGAAATGTTGGTTCAACATCCGATGCCGTATCGGACTGCGATTCAGTTTCATTATCATCGGAAGGAAACCGAACATTTGCATCCGCAATTTCTTGGACATCACCATTTGGATCTCTAAGTGATGTTTCAGGAGCCCTTGTGTCGTCCTCAATTGCATGCATTTCCATCTCATCCTCTTGAAATGCAGGGCACTCGGCTGATTGACTTGATGAACTCTCCTCTAATACGATTGTTGAACGTGGGACGATTTTAGAAACAGCCCACCAATCTCGCTTGTCGTTGCGCAAACTTGGATATCCGCAGTAAAACACTTGCTGAGCTTGGGATGCAAGGATGAATGGGTCATATTTCTGCAATCTTCGTCGATGGTTCACTTCAACCAAATTGTAGTCGTTATGAACCCTTTTGCCCACAGGAACTATCGGATCGAACCAATCACAACGAAACAATACGGTTCGTTTCATAGGCCAACCGGGATATTCAACTTCAACCACCTCTACTAACTTTCCATAATAATCCTGCATATTTGCTCCAACACTTTCTCCTTTAACACACACGCCCCAGTTCTGCGTGCCTCTTGAAGCTGCTAATCGTTCAATCTGAAATTTGTACCCATTAACAAAATAGCCAGTAGAGGTTGTACGGTCTTCAATGGCCATTGCGATAGACATTTAATGAAAATATTGTCGGTTGTGGACCATGGACCGTTTACCTATAAATTAATAAGCTATTCACAACCAATTCAAAAAATAAAAGCCATTATTGAAATTGATTGAGTGATACTACTCACAAATTCATAAAACCAGTAAGCGAACTCCGTTTCTAACTTTCTGCCCAATTGCAACTTGACTGATGTCGGGATTCATCTGTCGTTGTCTATCACAATACATCCTTATGGGATGATAAGGATTAAAACTGATGTTAGCAATTAAATATTATGGTATATTGTAATTTAAATTAGAAAGTTCCAATTAAGCATTGAAGTATACACTTACTCAATATATGGATCGACTTCTCTACAGTTCATTAGGATGTAATAATGTGCTGCATTATACTCCATATCGCTAAGATTTCTTGACTTCTGCCCCCAAATGAACGGCCGATACCTTTAAAAATTGATATTCTACCGTCATTAGGTTCTCCTTCGTCCACACATACGTCATCGTTACGACCAAGATTTCGGCTCCTCGTGTGGACGTGACCCTCAAAGTAATGCGAGGCAAAAGCTGAAACTTCTTCGACCAAGTGTGCATTGCATATAGAACCTTCAACCCTTGCCTTATTACGCACATTATTTTTTAACTTCTTAAGTACCTATATGTAAAGTTGAGACAAAAAATTAACCAATTTTCTTGCAATGAAATAATATTTGAAATGTCAACATATCTTAATGATGTATATATTTACCTCTCGAAAGGATACATCCAGCGATACTGCACGGGACCAGCTATGCTCGCTTCGTATGGCAAGTGAACCGGTAAATGCTCCATTGAGTCAAAAAAACTGGGAGGAAATATTCGCTCAGCTTGCATAAAATAATTGGAATTTCCTCCTCAAGCCTTGCCATGGATGCAGAAGTAATGACTGCGGCAGATAACTCCTTGAAGAACAAGCTGAGCTCCGTCAATGCCTTCCAGACATGTTGCGGAAGCAACTCACGAAAAGCTATAGGTAATAACCGTTGCATGAAAACATGGCAGTCGTGACTCTTCATGCCGAACAACTTGAGCTTATGCATGTCCACACACCTACCGATATTTGAGGCATAACCATCTGGAAATTTTAACCCTCTAAGCCAGTTACATAAAACTTCTCGTGAATTTCTGTCAAGAGTGTAACAGGCTTTAGGATAGGTCCCGTCGGCACTCCTTCTCAAATCACCTCTTCTGCATACTGATTAAGTTCTTCTCTTGACTTTGCAGTATCTTTTGTTTTTCCCGGGATGTTTAGCACCGTGTTAAATATGTTATCAAAGAAATTTTTCTCGATATGCATAACATCCAAGTTGTGCCGGATGAGATTTGTGCTCCAATAAGGCAAATCCCAAAATATACTTCGCTTCTTCCAGTTATGTTCTTTACATATACGGCCATTTATTCTATCTGCATCCGGTTCCCAGCATACTCAACCCCAAATGCTCTATAGTATCAAATATATCCGTGCCGGACCTAACCGGTTCGGCGAATTTTGTGACTGCTTTGTTCTTCCGGAAGGCGATCAAGTTACGCCTGTAAGGATGATTTGGGGGCAAGAACTTCCTATGGTTATCAAACCATGACTGCTTACCACTCTTCTGCAATGTAAATGCATCCGAATCATACATGCAATGAGGGCATGCCAGACGTCCAGCAGTGCTCCAACCAGACAACATTGCATATGCCGGGAAATCACTTATTGTCCACATCAAAGCAGCTCTCATGATGAAATTCTGTTTCATAGAAATGTCGTAGGCTACGACTCCTGTTTCCCACAACATTTTCAATTCGGCCACCAACGGTTGCAGAAAGACATCAATCTTTTCCTTTGGATTTGATGGTCCTGGAACCAAAACTGTTAAAAACATTGCAGTATCTTTCATGCACTTCCATGGAGGAAGGTTATATACAGTCAGTATCACAGGCCAACATGAATACTGTTGCCCCGCTTGACCAAATGGTTGGAAGCCATCGGTACAAAGACCTAATCTCACATTCCTTATATCTTCAGCGAAATCAGGATGATTTTCATTGAAATGCTTCCAAGCCTTTGAATCTGATGGATGCCGCATTTCATCCTCTTTAGATTCATGTTCGGCATGCCATCTCATATCAGCAGCTGTTGCCTCAGATCTGTATAATCTCTGCAGGCGTGGGTAAGAGGAAAGTAATGCATCCTCTTGTAAGGCACACTTTTCCTCCTACTTGTACTAGCTCCTCCTTCGTGTTTTTGTACCTCGATTGCCCACAAATCTTACACCATCTCAGCTCTGAGTCTTCACCCCAAAATATCATACAATTGTTCAAGCAACAATCGATCTTATTAACTGGGAGCCCAAGCCCACGCAACAACTTCTTTGTTGCGTAAAAACTGTCTGCTGCAACATTATCATTTGGCAAAATTTCTTTGATTAACCCAGCTACAGAATTGAACGCCTTTTCTGATAATCGATGTTCTGCCTTAATATTCAACATTCGAGCAGCTGTAGACAACTGGGAATGACCCTCACAACCAGGATACAATTCTTGATTTGCAGCACGCAACATATCATAAAATTGCTGTGCATCTGGATTTGGTTCTTCCATAAATGTATTCTGATTGAATTCATTACCCGATGCATTCATCACCATTTGTTCATATGTGTTTAAATTCACAAATGGTTCATCTACGGGAATTGACTCTTGTTGGCCTATAACAGCTGCTGGAATATCCTCTGGTTCACCATGACAGTACCAAACATAGTAATCAGGAACAAACCCCTTCTTACACAAATGCACCTTAACAGTTTCACATCTCTGTAGGCTTTATTCTGACACCTGTGGAAGTTGCATGGGCACCTAATCCTAGGCCCATCCATCCATTCAGGTTGGCTACATGCAAATGCGATAAATTCTTCCAATCCATTCAGAAAATCTGGATTAAGCAAGCCATCTTTTATCCTTGCATACATCCACGAGCGAGCCCCGCTCATTTTTGACCGACTTATACAAAGTCTGGTAAACCATTAAAGGAAACCACAAAATAAAACTATATTAGTATTACTAAATATATAACTAAATTATTTCTTTTACACAACTAAGGTTAATAACAACCATTTAAATCATTTATAACTAAACCAATTTTTTTTAGGCAACTAAGGTCCCTACCTGCAAGGGCGAGCCACGGCTACGATCCTTGGCGTGCTAGCAAGGACCGAGGCACAGGTTCATGGCTAATGGAGGGCTTGAGTTCGGGTCGGGCCGCAAGGCGGTCCGTTTAATCATGAGACTTCACAAGCATTCAAGTGTCCTAAATTAATTCTACCTTCACTCCATGTCTAAAAGGTAAGGCCCTATCCCATTCAAGAATATTTTTTGTGATATGTTATTCTGCTATTAATTATCATCGATCGGTTACGTTGAAATTTCAGCAGCATTTCCCCATATGTTCTCCTAAATGTGTGGCATATATGCCACACTAGGAGAACGTATGAGCAAATACAAACCGCAATCTCAACCAACGATGATTAATAGCAGACTAACATATCGCAAAAAATATTCTCAAACTGTCCACCAGGACAATTTGAGAATTTGCAAGACTAAGGCTTACAAATTCTCAAACGGGTCTAAAGGTTATAGTGCTGTGATTAATAATATGGAAAATCCGAAGACAATCGAACTTATGCTTGTTATTCTTAACTTCTTGTCAATTTACATATAGTGTTCTATATATATAGTCTTTCTTAAGATTATTATGTCGAATACAAATGTTTGTGAAGACTAAAATATAAATCATTGAAACTACTAATTTGTTGCTGAAATTAAATAAAATACAACAAGACTTTCATTCTAGCATTACATAATTTAATGCATCATTCAAGTTTGAAGCAGAATGTAAATAATCAAGACATAACAATTGTAAATAACTATAAATGCACAAAATTATTGCATAATAAAATTAAAATAAAAATTAAAGAATTTTTTTTTTTTGCTTAACTTTAAAAAAAAATTTTTTTTTTTTTTTGGCCTGGCCACGCCCCCTATTTTTTTTTTTGGCTGGCCACCGTGGCCAGGCCACTGCCGGCCACGGCAGCGGCCATGGCCGGAGAAGAGAAAAGGGGGGGGGGCCCCCCCCCCCTGTTAAATTTTTTTTTTGACAGTGGCCTGGCCACCGTGGCCAGGCCACTGCCGGCCACGGCCGGCCGTGGCCCGGCCATGGCAGCGGCCGTGGCCGGAAAGAAAAAGGGGGGGGGGGGGTTTCCCCCCCCCCCTGTTAAAATATTTTTTTTTGACAGTGGCCTGGCCACCGTGGCCAGGCCACTGCCGGCCACGGCAGCGGCCGTGCCACGGAACAAGAGAAAAAAAGGGGGGGGGGGTTTCCCCCCCCCTGTTAAATTTTTTTTTTTTGACAGTGGCCTGGCCACCGTGGCCAGGCCACTGCCGGCCACGGCAGCGGCCGTGGCCGGAGAAGAAAAAGGGGGGGGGTTTTCCCCCCCCCCTGTTAATTTTTTTTTTTTTGACAGTGGCCTGGCCACCGTGGCCAGGCCACTGCCGGCCACGGCAGTGGCCGTGGCCGGTCCGGCCGCGGCCACGGCCGTGGCCGGAGAAGAAAAGGGGGGGGGGGGTTTTCCCCCCCCCTGTTAAAATTTTTTTTTTTTTTACAGTGGCCTGGCCACCGTGGCCAGGCCACTGCCGGCCACGGCAGCGGCCGGAGAAGACGGGGGGGGGCCCCCCCCTGTTAAATTTTTTTTTTTTGGTGGCCTGGCCACCGTGGCCAGGCCACCCGGCCACGGCAGCGGCCGTGGCCGGTCCGGCCGCGGCCACGGCCGTGGCCGGGAGAAACAAAAGGGGGGGGGGTTTTCCCCCCCCCCTGTTAAATTTTTTTTTTTTACTGTGGCCAGGCCACTGCCGGCCACGGCAGCGGCCGTGGCCGGGGAAGACGGCCAGCCATGGCCGGAGGAAAATTTTTAAAAAAAAAAAATTGGAAGAGGGTGGGGGGGCTTACCTCGGTCGAGAGGAGACGCCGGAGTTGGAGGAGACCGCCGGAGAGCCGGAGCATCGGAGGGGGAGCCGGAGCAGCGAACGGTGGGAGCCGAGAGGTTTTGGGGAGGGCGCGCTAGGTCAAGACGGAAAAGAAGAAGAGAAGCCGGCCGACTTTATATGAGTGATTAGCGACGCAAATTTGCATCGCTAATTAGTCGCAATTTTTTTTTAAAAATTTATTATGATTAGCGACGCAACAATGCGTCGCTAATCCATCGTTAATTTGGCCTTATTATATTTTTATGAAAAAATAGCGATGCAATTAATTGCATCGCTAACTTGGCACCAATGTCCGCAGAAAAATTATTTTTATTTTCTAGAAATTGCATCGCTAAGGCATCGCAATATTTTTTTAATATTTTTAAATGATAATATTTATAATTTATGAAATAATTGCGATGCAAATTGCGTCGCAATATTTTTTTAAACTTTTTCATTACATATATTTATAGAAAAAATATTGCGACGCAACGAATACGTCGCAATATATTTTATTTATTATTACTGATAAAAAATATATTTACTAAAAACTATTGTGACGCATTAGTTGCGTCGCAATATTTATTTATTATTTTCTTCAAAAATGCATTGCTAAGGCATCGCAATTTTTTAAATATTTTAAATGATAATATTTATAATTTATGATAATAATTGCGATGCATAAATTGTGTCGCAATTTTTTTTAAACTTTTTCATTACATATATTTATAAAAAATATTGCGACGCAACAAATGCGTCACAATATTATATTTATTTTATTTATTATTACTGATAAAAATATATTTACTAAAAACTATTGCGATGCATTAGTTACGTCGCAATATTTGTTTATTATTTTCTTTGAAATGCGTCGCTACGGCGTTGCAATAATTTTTTAATATTTATAAATGATAATATTTATAATTTATAATAATAATTGCGATGCACAAATTACGTCGCAATATTTTTTTAAACTTTTTTATTACATATATTTATAGAAAAAATATTGCGACGCAACTAATGTGTCGCAATATTATTTTCTTTTATTTATTAATACTAATAAAAAATTATATTTACTAAAAATAATTGCAACGCATACATTGCGTCGCAATATTTATTTATTTTTTCTTCGAAAATGCATCGCTATGGTGTCGCAATAATTTTTAATATTTATAAATGATAATATTTATAATTTATGATAATAATTGCGACGCACAAATTGCGTCGCCATATTTTTTTAAACTTTTTATTACATATATTTATAGAAAAAATATTGCGACGCAACTAATGCATCACAATATTATATTTTTTATTTATTAATACTGATAAAAATTATATTTACTAAAAATAATTGCGATGCATAGATTGTGTCGCAATATTTATTTATTTTTTCTTCGAAAATGCGTCGCTACGACATCGCAATAATTGTTTAATATTTTTTTAAAACTTTTTCATTACTTTTTTAATAATTATAAACGATCCGACGGTTGCGATCGATCCAAGCCATGATTGATCCCGGTCGGCGATGACCTCTCTCGGATCGTGGCGATCGATCGGATCGGTGATGATCCGACGGTTGCGATCGATCGAAGCCATGATCGATCCCGGTCGGCGATGATCCGATGGTTGCGATCGATCCAAGCCATGATCGATCTCGATCGGTGACGATCTGATGGTTGTGATCGATCCAAGCCATGATCGATCCCGATCGGCGATGACCTATCTCGGATCATGGCGATCGATCGGATTGGCGACGATCCGACGGTTGCGATCGATTCAAGCCATGATCGATCCCGGTCGGTGATGATCCGACGGTTGCGATCGATCCAAGCCATGATCGATCCCGATCAGCGATGATCCGACGGTTGCAATCGATCCAAGCCATGATCGATCCCGATCGACGATGATCTGACGGTTCCGATCGATCCAAGCCATGATCGATCCCGATCGGTGATGACCTATCTCGGACCGTGGCGATCAATCGGATCGGCGACGATCCGACGGTTGCGATCGATCCAAGCCATGATCGATCCCAGTCGGTGAGTATGCGACGGTTGCGATCGATCCAAGCCATGATTGATCCCGGTCGGCGACGATCCGACGGTTGTGATCGATCCAAGCCATGATCGATCTCGGTCGGCGTCGACCTATCTCAGACCATCGCAATCGATCGGATCGGTGACGATCCGATGGTTGCAATCGATCCAAGCCCTGATCGATCCCGGTCAGCGACGATCCGATGGTTACGATCGATCGAAGCCATGATCGATCCCGATCGGCGACGATCTGACGGTTGCGATCGATCGAAGCCATGACCGATCCCGGTCGGCGATGATCCGATGGTTGCGATCGATCCAAGCCATGATCAATCCTGGTCGGTGACGATCCGACGGTTGCGATCGATCCAAGCCATGATCGATCCTGGTCGGCAATGATCCGACGGTTGCGATCGATCCAAGCCATGATCGATCCCGATCGGCGATGACCTATCTCGGATCATGGTGATCGATCGGATTGGCGACGATCCAATGGTTACGATCGATCCAAGCCATGATCGATCCCGGTCAGCAACGATCCGACGGTTGCGATCGATCGAAGCCATGACCGATCTCGATCGGCGATGATCCGACGGTTGCGATCGATCCAAGCCATGATCGATCCCGATCGTGACGATCCGACGATTGCGATCGATCCAAGCCCGATCCCGGTCGGTGACGACCTATCTCGGACCGTGGCGATCGATCGAATCAGCGATGATCCGACGGTTGTGATCGATCGAAGCCATGATCGATCCCGATCGGCGATGATCCGACGGTTGCGATCGATCCAAGCCATGATCGATTCCGGTCGACGATGATCCGATGGTTGCGATCGATCCAAGCCATGATCGATTCCGATCGATGACGACCTCTCTCGGACCGTGGTGATCGATCGGATCGGCGACGATCCGACGGTTGCGATCGATCGAAGCCATGATCGATCCCGGTCGGTGATGATTCGACGGTTGCGATCGATCCAAGCCATGATCGATCCCGAACGGCGATGATCCGACGGTTGCGATCGATCCAAGCCATGATCGATCCCGATCGGCGATGACCTATTTCGAACTGTGCGATCGATCGGATTGGCGATGATCTGATGGTTGCGATCGATCGAAGCCATGATCGATCCCGGTCGGCGATGATCCGACAGTTGCGATCGATCCAAGCCATGATCGATCCTAATCGGTGACGATTGATCTCGGACCATCGCGATCGATCGGATCGGTGACGATCGAGGGTTGCGATCGATCGAAGCCATGATCGATCCCGATCGGCGACTACCGATCTCGGACTGTCGTGATCGATCGGATCGGTGATGATCCGATGGTTGCGATCGATCGAAGCCATGATTGATCTCGATCGGCAATGATCCGACGGTTGCCATCGATCCAAGCCATGATCGATTCCGGTCGGCGACGACCGATCTCGGATCGTTGCGATTAATCCGATCGGCGATGACCCGACGGTTGCGATGGATCGAAGCCATGATCGATCACGGTCGACGATCGATCGATCTCGGACATTATTAATTTTTAATTATATTTTTTAATTTATTGCGTCGCTAATGCCTCGTTAATTTGGCATTATGAATTTCTTTTAAAATATTGCGACGCATTAATTTGCATCGTTAAATAAATTTTTTTATTACTTTACTGTTTTATTGCATCGCTATTACGTCACTAATTAACATATTTATTTTTAACAAAACATTGCGATGCACTGGATTGCGTCGCAATATTTTTATTTCATAATACTATTTTCTTAAAATAAATTTTATTTAAATTAATTGCGATGCAATTATTGCGTCGCTAAATTTAAAAATAATTTTTATATTTTTCTGGTTTATTGCGTCGCTAATGCGTCGCTATTTAAAATAATTAAGTTTTTTAAAAACATTGCGACGCACTGTTTTGTGTCGCAATATTTTTTTTTCATATTAATATTTATAAAAATTAATTTCATTTAAAATAATTGCGACGTAATTAGTGCATCGCTAAATTAAAATTAATTTTTACAATTTTCTGGTCTATTGCGTCGCTATTTAAAATTATTATTTTTTCAAAAATATTGCGACGCACTGAGTTGCGTCGTAATATTTTATTTCATAATTATATTTTATAAAAATCAATTTTTTTATTAATATTTGCGATGCAATTTTTGGGTCACTATATTAAATATATTTTTTCTCATTTTATGTTTATTGCATCGCTAATGCGTCGCTTTTTAATATAATTAATTTTTTTAAAAACATTGCGACGCACTTAGCTGCGTCGCAATATTTTATTCCTTTAATAATATTTTAAAAAATATATTTATAAATATTACGATGCATTTTTGCATCGCTAAATTTAAAAATTATTTTTTTTAATTTTATGGTTTATTGAGTCGCTAATGCATCGCTATTTGCGTCGCAATATTTTTTTGACGCGGAGGCGTCGCAATGTAGTCGCAATTTTAGCGACGCATCTTTGCATCGCTAAAATTGCATCGCTATTTCATTATTTTCTTGTAGTGTTATTCAATTATCTTCTTCATTTTCTAGTCATTTGGAGGAAAGCTTTGATCGTCATTTTTTTCTTTTGTTTGACATAACCCGAATCCTAGGTTGTTAGCATGACAAGCAAACCTACTAGATAATATTTTTATATTTTATTATTTTAAAATTAATTTTTAAAGAATTAAATATAATAAATTAGATGTATTTATCTTTTTAGTTATTCCTCTTGTTCGGCCTCCTATACCATGAAGGGTCACATGGTTTTTCATCTTTACTCTTTTACTACTCTACTCATTATTGTTCAAAGGGAACTCTTTATCATTATTCTTTTGACCTTACTTACATCTTCTATTCTACATTGTACCAGTCCTTAAGGCAATCCAACATCTTTACTATATCGGGCTTCAATTAGTTCCTCCCTTATTGAGTACCTATATTTTTGCACTAAGAACGTATTCCAGTGCTCCTATAAACACCAAAGAGGTTAGTAGATAGTGGACTATGGTGCAAGTACAAGATAATTATTATCAAATTTCATCATTAGGCCAAAATATCAAAATTATCTCTCTTTATAATTAAAAAAATAATAAAATTATTATTAAAGAAAATTTGATTTAATAAATGATGATGAAGTATTTGTTATAAAATAAAATAAATTTAATTCAATGGTGGTTCTTTATATTTTTAACAAAATTCAAAATTGAACAGCACTATCACTGCTACTACTATCTGGAGTTAAACTTAAGGTAGAAGATATTATATCTTTATTATATCTTTGATCATATCATCTAAACATTTCATTTAATATTTTTCTAATTTCATCTTTAAATCTACTACTATTTACTTTAGAATTCTTAGTTTTATAAATTACTTCTAATTTTATATATAAACCATCTAATTTAACTATAAAATATATAATTAAACTAAACAATGCAAATATAAAATTTCTTCCCAATTTTTATGATTTTTTATTTACATTGGTAAAATTATATCTTTAAAACTTTTTGCTTTTGTGAAAAATAGTTGGTAATGTTATATTTGATGCAAAACTAAAAGAGAGGTATGATAATAAGTATTAAATAAAATATTAATAGTTTCATAAAAACATTCTAGGAATTGTATAATAATATTAGATTTATTTCATTAAGAATCTAATATAGGTTCACAAGAGAGGTGAATATTATAAAACATCATAATAATATCTTTATATTCAAAACATTATTGTAGCATTAAATATATAGAATTAGAGATGGGCATCAAGCGGCCGTTCTTAGCACGGCTCGGTATTGTAGCAGTACCGGGTCATGCCAGATTGGACCATTAAGCCGTGCCGTACCGGGCTCAAAAAATTTAGCCCGATGGCCCAGCATAGCATGGCCCACAAGGGCTTGGGCCATACCGGCACGACAAGGCCCATAAGGGAGTCATGCCGTAAATTGCTAATTTTTTTTTTTGGCTTTTCGCTGAGTTTTAGATGGCTCGTAAATCGCAATGGAGAGTGGTCACGCAACTCGTGGGGTCTTAGGAAAGAAAGACTTGGATGCTTCCGAATTAGAGACAGCAGTAGACAGGGCAGGCCTTGCCGACGGTGGCGACATTGCATACGGAGAAGAGGCAGAGGTGGCGGCAGGGAAGGAGCACCACCGAGAGTAGCCAATATCGGCACGCATGGCAAAGTCGCACCGGCTCGACCCGGTCCGGGTTGACGTGGGCCAACTCGGCATCCTCCATCGAAGATTCACCCCCGCACTCCTCCGTCTTTCCCTAGGGTGGGGCAGTGATGACTGCAGCGGCGGCGGCCTGCTGGAGCTGGGCATGGAGAGAGGCGACCATCGCCTGCTCCGTGATGGCTTTGGCCTGCCACGCCATCGATTCGGTCCTCAGGCGGGCGAGGCAGTCCTCGAGCTTGGTGCTCCGCTGCATTGCCCACTCCACTTCCACCTCCTTTTCTTGTAGACTTCGCGCGGCCGAATCCTCCGCGGTGCCGAGCAGTACCATGGTGCGCCATGCCAGGCGTGACACGGCCTAGGCCCGGCATGACCCGTGTCCCAAAATGGGCCACGAGCTATGCCAGGCCAAAAATTTTTTTTAATGGGCCATGCCAGGCATGATCCGTTAATTTGGCTAGCATGGCAGGCCTGGGCTGTGCGATTAAATGGGCCATGCCGGGCATGATCCGTTAATTTGGCTGGCATGGTAGGCCTGGGCCGTGCCGTGCCAGGCATGGCCCAGTGCCTACCTCTATATAGAATTCTATCTATGTTTTATATCTAATAAAAAATATTTACATTTTAATCCATGGCAAGGACATAAAAATTTAAATTTTATCTTCTTATTTTTGATGATTATATATATTTAATAGCATTTTTAACTTTACTTTCATATAATTCAATAACTTTTAAACCATCTTATACAATTAAATTTATAATATGACATAAACATTTAATATGAAATAATTTCCTATCTAAGATGGGACATAGATGCTGTTTGAGTAATTCAACAGCAACAGTCTTATTAGATGTATGATCTAAAATAATTTAAAATATTTTATCATATATATGATACTCACATATTGTTTACATGATGAGCATGGTGATGGCAATAGATAATTAATTTAAAACTAAGAAATCTTTTTATACCACTTAGTCATAATCAATAAAATACATGATAACACAAATTTAGTTCCATAATATTAGTCTAAATATCATATCTAAGTTCTATTCTACTATCAAAATTTTTAAAATATAAAATTATATTTTCTTTATAATCAAATATTATTGAAAACAATCAAATTTAATGAAACTTTTTTAATACAGGATTTAAGGCAATTATCATACATTTTCAAATCTTGGATTTTCGGTAAAAGTAAAAGATATTTCACTAGCTACAATAATTTTGAATAATTCTTTTTAACTTAATTCTTGAGAATAAGAAGTTTTTTCTAGCCCACATCTTTGGCCAAGTATAATTTGAGATTGGGTGATATCATGAGCTACAGTTCTCATATTTCTTTCAACGGTGATCCAGATGATTGATTCTGTCAGAAGTATTGCAGCAATAGTCTTTCTTGTAGACCTTATAGATCATAAGGAGCCCCTTACCAGCAATATTCTTAATGTCAAAGTGTAGCTAAAATCCAAAGGTCTTGGGTCTAACCTTGGATTTAGTGGTCAATGTGGCATTGATGGCAGCAATGAGCTTAGAGACATATTGGCTCTAGTTTGCTCGATAGTGTTTGATGGTTGTTAAGTTGGTTGGATATGGAGAGAGCTTATAATAGAGTGTGTTGGGATTTTCTTTACCGCTCTCCTTACGAGTTTGGGTTTGATGAGCTTTTTATTGCCTGGATCAAGGCTTGTATTCATCGGCCGTCCTTCTCTCTTGTTGTTAATGGTGGCCAGACGGCCTACTTCCATTCTGCTATGGGCCTTAGGCAGGGATGTCCCCTCTCCCCTTTCCTATTTATTCTATCTGCTGATGCTTTGTCTAGAGCACTTCAGCAGGCCCAACAAGCTTCTTTTTTAGATCCTTACAGAGATGGATCCCAAGGGCCTTTGTTTTCTCATTTGTTGTTTGCTGATGATTGCATTCTGATGGGCAAGGCCACCATCAGGAATGCTACTGCTTTTGCTTATGTGCTCCAGTCTTATTGCCGACATTCTGGTCAGAAAATTAATGCAGCTAAATCCAAGATATCTTTCAGTCCAAAGACTAGACCTTCCATCCGCGAGTCTATCATGCTTATATTGGGTATTTCAAACCGGACGGATAACCTCTCTTATCTGGAGATTCCTATTACGGGTAGGTAGCCTCGCTGCTCAGATTTCTATGAACTGGAGCGCCGTGTTCGTGATAGATTGGATAGTTGGCAGGTCTCTGGATTGTCCATGATGGCTAGGCTTACCCTTATCCGTTCTGTTCTCATTGCTCTTCCTCTCTACATCCTTTCTAATGCTGACCGACAACCTGTTTAAAAAGGATGGAGAGTTGGTTCAGAGATTTTCTCTGGGGCTCTATGCAGGATGGCCATGGGATCTACTTACTGGCTTGGGATTCTGTGTGTATGCCCATTTCAGAGGAGGGGCTTGGGATTCAATCCCTCATTGTCAGAAGAGAGGCATTGATGATGAGGCAGGCATCGCGATTCTTGTTAGATCCGGAATGCCTGTGGAGCTTGTTCATGCGTACCAAATATGGTGATTGGTCCATCCAGAGTCATCCTCAGTCTATTCGCAGCTATTCTTTCTTTTGGAAAGAAGTTTGTCGTCATGCTCTGACTGTTATTAGCTGTACATCGTGGATGATTGGAGATGGTAGCTCTGTTGATATCCTTAGAGACACCTGGTTGGCTGAGCTCCCTCTGATCCGTTGGCCCACCTTTGTTAGTTCAGACATTCCCATTGGTATAAGGGTCTCGGACCTTATTACTCAGGATCACAAGGTCTGGAATGGCTCCCTTGTGGCTTCTTTTTTCGGTGAGGAGCTCCTTCAGCGCATCTTCTCTATCCCCCTTCTCCCTGATCATACTGATGATATTAGATTATGGAGAAGGACCTGCTTGACCTGTGCGCCCATCAGGGACATCATGTAGGATTTCAGACCTCAGACGGGTCACACTATGGATGGTTCTTGGATTTGGCAGCTCCCCATCCATCCTAGAGTTCGTCTATTTATATGGAAGATGGCTTCGGATTGTCTTCCTACGTGTTCCTTCTTTCTGGGAGGGGCATATCGATCTCTCCTACCTGCTCTTTGTGGGATTGTCGATGAGACTGCTACTCATGCCATATTTACTTGCGATAGAGCGAGATCGGTATGGCAGCTTGTGAGTTCTTTCGAGGGGGTGTGAGTACTGCTCAGTATTGCTCCTACTTTCTGTTGATGATTTATCGGGATATGCATAGGGATTTCGGTCGCTCCAGTTCCTTGGCTGCTTATACTGCCTATCAGCTCTGGTTGTCCCGGAATCATCATATTTTTTCTGATGTCTCTGATTCTCCTCACTGGATTGTTAAGACTGCTCAGCTCCTCTCTGATGAGTATATTCTCCATAAGTCTGCCCTCAACTCTGACAGTACTAGCATCTGGGGTTCTCTTACTACCCATGTAGCGCACCGGCATACAGTTTTCACTTCTTGGGAACCCCCTCCTCTAGGGTTTGTCAAAGTCAATTTTGATGGCAGTGTTCATGGTCGCTTGGCGGGATCGGCTTTTGTGATCCGCGGGTCTAATGGAGATCTGATGGGGGCTGGCGGGTTGGGCATTCTTGATCTTTCTGTTTCGGCTGCCGAACTGCATTCTACGTGGGCAGGCATATCCATGCCATTCGCAGTTTAGGTTGTCGCGGGCTTATTATTGAGGGTAATTCTATCACTATTGTGCGCTGGCTCCGCTAGGATACTAGCAGCCCTCCTTTGATCAACCCTCTGATATGCGACATCCGGTCGATGCTTTAGCAGGCTGACATGTTCAGATTCGGCACATTTACCGGGAAGCTAACTCAGCGGTGAACTGGGTTGCTGCCCGGGTTGCATATCACTCTGGACCGTGAGTTTGGATAGCTACTGATCCGTACCGCCTATGCTTTCCCAACTTTTGTATTATGATAAACTGGGTTTGACTCAACCAAGATTGGTTTGATCATCTGTTTGTAACAAAAAAAAAAGGGCTTAGATGAGTTGAGTTGAGTTGCATTGCAGGTGCGGCAACGTATATAGGCGATTTTAATCATCGCATACGGTCCCGTGGAGAATGAGTTTTCCTTGCTGAAATATTTTTGTTTTTCTCCATCTCACGCGGTAGGTGGTATCCCGCATTGACGCTAATCTAATCCTTTCAGTCCTCGGACGGCGAGTTAGCTCCGGTCATTGTTTAAAATCATAGGTGACAGCGAGTCGTTCAATTCCCAAAAATAAATAAAATGAGACCGAGACTTTTTTTTTTTTTTTGGTACAAATGGGAATCACACCACTCTAGGGTGACTCAGATCCACACTATCAGAATACAATATTAAGTTCAGACCAGGATGACACCATTCACCGGGCTTCCAGCACCAGAATCCAGAATGATCAGCAACTCTAGCAGCAATCCAGTAAGCCGCTGAGTTGGCTTCCCTGAAGATATGGCTAATCTGTATACTGTGAACCCCCTGAAGGAGAGAACGAATATCAGAGATCAAAGGGTTGGTGGGCGACTGCGCACACTGATCCTGGCGAAGCCATCGAATCACCGTGAGAGCATCACCCTCAAGAATAAGACGACGGGCATGGAGACTGCGTATAGCAAAGGAGACTCCAGCCCATGCAGCATAAAGCTCTGCAAGCGGCACTGACGATCGAGATGTCCAAATCCCCCAGCAGCAATCATAGTACCGATAGGATCCCGAATGACATAACCCGATCCGGCAGATCTGCCTCGGACACTCCCATCAAAGTTAATTTTGATAAACCCTGGAGGGGGGTTCCCAAGAAATAAAGATCATTCTCCGGTGCGCTGCCGGGGCAGCATGGGAATCCCAGAGGCCAGGGCTAACAAAATCACAACCAAGACGATGGGATATACTCAGTAGATAGGGACACAGCAGTCCAGACAACCCTAAAAGACGGAGTAGGCTCCTGAGGAAAGACAATCCGGTTCCGAGATAACCAAATCTGATAAGCAATGTAGGCCCTCGTCGCGCCCTGCTTACTGCACCTCTCCTAACATCCTGGCTGATCAAGTCCAAGAAAGATAATGAAAGAGAAGAAGAGGCGACAGCCCAAGGCTTGACACTAGCGATCTCCCAAATGTGGTGAGCTCTGAGACAAGTGAAGATGGCGTGATCCACCTCCTCCTCCTCAATACCGCATATCGGACACGTAGGCTGAATCCCCATGCCACGTCTAGAAAGAACCGAGCAAGTAGGGAGACAATTCCGAGCAATCTTACATAGAAAAAGATGAACCCTGGGATGAATGGGAAGATGCCAAATCCAAGTCATGTCTGTTAACGGTCGGGATGGAGCACGGTAAATCTGATGATGTCCCTGATGGGAGCACTCGGTATACCGGACCGCCTTCAAACCCTGATATCGGGGGAGTACCCAGGAGAAAGAGGGATAGCAGCTATACGTCGTATAAGCTCCTCGCCAAAGAAGCGGGATAACAGAGGAGTAGACCATGAGGAATGATCCGGCACCGTGAGGTCACTAACTCGCATATCAGAGGAATATCAGTGCTGACGAAAGTAGGCCATCGAGACAAAGGAAGGTCAGCAAGCAGAACCAGTCAAGATGAGTTGCCGCTACGATCGCCCATTTCACGGAAGTTCCCCTTCGTGTCATTCTTAAATCAGTAAGGCTAAGACGATAAGTGAGAGGCATCCATGACATATAGTTTCAAGATATGACACGGATTTATCATCTCCATGTTGGCGTTTTTGTCCATATATACAAACAGTATTATGAATAAAATATGAAATATGGTTATCACAAGTGAGAAATGTCGTGGTTCCTTCACAATAAAACCTTATAATTATGCGAGCTTTAATATCCTTAAAATATACTTTAATAAACATTAACCAAATTTAAACAAGTTTACGTATAATTAATTCTCTCTAAGTTTTTTTTTTAATGAGAAGAAACAAGATATATGAGGTGAAACAATTTTTTGGTCCTATATGTGGATGACATTCTACTTGCAACCAATGGTAAAGGGTTGCTATATGAGGTGAAACAATTTCTCTCCAAAAATTTTGATATGAAAGATATGAGTGAGGCATCTTATGTCATTGGCATTAAGATCCATAGAGAAAGATCGAGGCATTTTGGGATTGTCTCAAGAAACTTATATCAATAAAGTCTTGGAGAGATTTCGGATGAAAAATTGTTCACCAAGTGTTGCACCTATAGTGAAGGGTGACAAGTTCGCTTTGAACCAGTGCCCTAAAAATGAACTTGAACGGGAACAGATGCACAACATTCCATATGCTTCAGCTGTTGGAAGCCTAATGTATGCTCAGGTTTGCACAAGACCTGACATTGCATTTGCAGTAGGAATGTTGGGAAGATATCAGAGTAATCCAGGTTTAGACCACTGGAGAGCTGCTAAAAAGGTCATGAGGTATCTTCAAGGGACCAAGGACTACATGCTCATGTATAGACAAACTGATCATTTGGAGATAGAGGGCTACTCAGATTCGGACTTTGCTGGCTGCGTTGATTCTCGGAAATCAACATCAGGATTTATATTTATGTTAGCTGGTGGAGCCATATCATGGAGGAGTGCAAAGCAGACTTTGACTGCTACCTCTACTATGGAAGCGGAGTTCGTTGCTTGTTTTGAGGCTACATCGCAAGGTGTATGGTTGAAGAGTTTCATCTCAGGGCTTAGAATTGTTGACTCTATTACTAGGCCAATTAAACTGTACTGTGACAATTCAGCTGCTGTATTTTTGGCTAAAAACCATAAGAGTGGTAGTCGAAGTAAACATATCGACATTAAGTATTTAGCCATAAGAGAACGTGTTAAAGAAAACAAAGTGGTCATAGAACACGTTAGCACTGAATTGATGATAGCTGATCCTTTGACTAAAGGCATGCCAATTAAGAATTTTAAGGATCATGTGATAAGAATGGGAGTTGGTTCCATGATATAATTGTATGGATAACAATTTGTACAAAGAAACTCTTATTTCAATTATTTGTTTATTTCTCATTCAGGTGTACACGTTATATGACTTTTGAGAAATGACAAACTTTTCTTTTGGACTCTGAATAAACATATGGTTTATTCATTATGTTATGTTGTCACATTGGAATAGTGGTAAAGAAATTGAATGCATTGTAATACATAGAAGATAATACTCAATTATAGAGGACCTATCGCTATGATTCATGTATTTAGTTTCTTGTTCAGTGTTGATAAAATATACGGACCAAGTGGGAGAATGTAATAACCCATTTTAATGGTCCTATTTTATTAATCGTTTGTTTAAATCCAATTAAAGTGATAAACGCCCCCTTAAATGTTAAATGCCTACTTGATGGGAGCAGGCGGTGAAGGGATTTGAGTTTAAATAAGAGACCCTTCTAAGGTTTTCGAACAATTCAATCGAAAGAGAAAAAGAAGGAAGCAGAGATATTGAGTCCCTGATCAAGAGCATATCCTGAGGGCATACACCATCGTGTGCGATAGCTCATTGATTGGAAGCACTCAATCAAGGTTCTCGAAGCGGTAGATCAAGATCCCGAGAGGTAGATCTGCAGTTGATTCAGAACGAGAGGAAGATCAAGATCCTGATTCAGATCTTTGAGAGATAGATCATAAGCAATGGCTAGAGGTAATACAAAGATCCTATCTATTAATTCTATACAATATTTTATAGATTGTTAATAGATTTCTAATAGCTACATGACTTCAAATGTTAGGAATAATTATACTGAGCGATCAGGAGGTTGTTCAGCCACAATTCCCAATATTTAGATGGCTACTGAATAGTTAAATATGTAGGAAGGCTTTTTTACTGGGATGATGGTGGTGTTAGTTTGTGAAGCAAGTCTTCGCCAGAATCAGAGATGAGGCCTTGGTCACACTAGGCAATAATTCATGCTACAGTAAGTGATGTCACAAGTTCACATAATATATTTAGATACCCTTCTTTACCTTAATATTACATTTATTAATTAACTCATTATGTTTTAGTAATGGACCAGCTAAGCCATGCTCCAGTTCATAGCAGGCAAACCTCACATCACTTTGCCATACTCCTATTAGTGGTCGGTTATAATGCCACACTCCAGCAAGTGGCTGGCAACAAAAAGAAGTGTCACACTCTCGCTAGTGACCGATTACAAAGATGCCGTATTTTTGTTAGCAGCCAACCATAGAGAGAAAGAGGTGCTATACTATCATCAACAGCTGACTATAAGTATCACACTCCTATCAATGACCAACTACATGCTCACGTAGCTAGTCCAATTGTGTTCATCCTTTTTTTATATATTTTTTTATAATTTATTCATTAATATCATGCATGCTTTATCATTATCATCATCATCATAAAATTAAATTATAGTTTCATAATTTATGATAATAACACCTCACGAAAAATAACATAAGCAATTATGCAATAATTATTAAGATCACACTGAAAATAGTGCTTGAGGTCTTTTTACCTTCATCAGAGCACAAAATCAAAAAATAAAATAAAAATTTAGCGGCAAACCCACCTAACTTGCCTAATATTTTATAATTAACTTGACTTAACAATACTTAAAAATTAACATTCCTATTAATTAATTCATAATTTTCTAATTCTAATTTTTTTTAAATTTAATTTATGACTTTTACCTTGACTCTAAATTTTCTGTAACCTAAATATAATAATCAATGAATTAATAAAAGCTTGCAATTTCTTGAATAAACAAATCTAAGTTTCTAACTTCTTATTTTTTAAAATTAATTTTTTTAACCTTGATGCTAGTCCTAACTTATTAAAGTAATAAAAAAGGTCTGATCCTTACTCTAATAATGGCTAGGGGGTGACTCAGGTAGGCTCTAGGATCGGGTTGCTGATCACAACAGTTTTCTCATTACTGGAAGGCATGATTTTTTGCCTTCAGGGGGCTTTCTCCATATGCAAAGAGAGCCACAAACCATCTCAAAAGCGAAGAAAACTTTTTTTCTTCTAGCTATGAACGAAGGAGGGTAGACCGAGGAAAACAAATGAGTTCTCAGTTTGAAAGCAAATGAGCCCTCAGACCTTTATCCTTGAAGAGCCTTGTACACCGCCTCTAATGCAGATGGTTTGTATCGGATACAGTGATTTGCCCATACATTTGTCATGTGAAACTCATGAGTAGATCTTTCAGCGTATATTTACGCGCGAACGAATCATCGCGCTGAGTGCAAACCATTCTGTATTGAAGATGGTATAGAAAGACGTTGTTTAGATATTTGCTGAAAAAAAGTTTGTGCACCGCACATGATGATTAACTGCGCATGCATGTAGCTGCTTGTGCGTCAAGAATATTTTTGTTCTTTTTGCATTGCATGTACACAAAAAAAGTTTTTGCATTTATCTATGCTATATGGAACAGAGTGTTGGGCAATTCTAAAACAACATGTGAATAAATAAGTGTAACAGAAATGCGTATGTTAAGATGGATATAAGGTAAACTTTAAAAGATAGAATTAGAAATAAATATATAAGAGAAATGTAGTAACTTCAATTGAAGATAAATGAAAGAAAAATTACGTAGTTTGGATATATAACGTAGACGTTTAGATGCTCCTCTTAGAAAGAGTGATCTTTTAATAATTTATAGTAATAATAGAAATAAAGGTATAGATAAAAATAATTAAAAAATATATAATTATTTAAATTTAAATGTTGACTTGATTTTGAATGGAGATCATGTATGAGTTGAGTTGAGTTGCATTGCATTGCGAGCTCACGTATATAGGCGATTAATCATCGCATGTGGTCCCGTAGAGAAAGAGTTAAATATTTTTGTTTTTCTCCATCTCACGCGGTAGGTGGTCTCACGCATTGACGCTAATCTAATCCTTTCAGTCCTCGGACGGCGAGTTAGCTCCGGTCATTGTTTAAAATCATAGGTGACAGCGAGTCGTTCAAATTCCCCAAAAAAATAAAGAGACCGAGACTTAACTGAATCAACAAGCAGAACCAGTCACAGATGAGCTGCGGCTACGATCGCCCATTTCACGGAAGTTCCCCCCTTCGTGTCATTTTTAATATCAGTAAGGCTAAGACGATAAGTGAGAGGCCATCCATGACATATAGTTTCATGGAGATTCTGGCGGGGACCCTCCGACGCTCAAGTCAGTGCTCTGGACAACAGCCGTGAGCTTGAGGAAGCTCGAAAGAGAAAAAGAGAGAGAGGCTCGAAGAAGAGCTCTCTGTGAGCAAGAATGAGCGTTTGGGAGTGTAATGAGTTCGTTACTGGTCGGGCGTCCCTCTTACCCATTTTATATATGCTTAGAGTTTGTCTGGTTTGAGTGGTTGAGGCCTCATAATGATGACTTTGATGGGTGAAGTGTCAGAACTGATGTCTGTGAGGCTTGGGGTGCTGCCACTTGTAAGAGCATTTAAGGTGATGGCAACATGGCAGAGCTTGCTTCATTCTTTGATATGTCAGGGCTGCAGGCCAAGTCCCGTCAGAGTGGGTGGCTGTAGCTAGTTGGTGGGTCAAGTTCCGTTAGAGTGGGTGGCCACTTGATTTGGACCGCTGCAAGCTGGCAGGATATGGGCAGATGTCCTTCACATTCACAGGGCTGTCCTTATGAAGAGATAAAAGGTGGTAGAGTCTCATCACCATCACGAGCCACACACCGTCAGGGATGGAAGAGTTGGGAGTTGATTGAGACGGTTGGGAGCCGGCTGGGATAGGACCAGAAGGCTGGGACGGATCCGAGGTCCCTCGTACTGGAGGCCACAGATGGGATGTTTGTGGCCGAGCCGGAGTGCCGGGGCGAAGCTGGAGGTCGGGATGGGACCGGTCGTCCGTTGCCGAGCTGGAGTGCCGGGGCGAAGCTGGAGGCCAAGACGGGATGGGTCGTTCGTGGCCGAGTTGGAGTGCTGGGGCAAAGCGGGACATCCATGGCCAAGCTGGAAGCCGGGGCAATGCGGGACGTCCATGGCCGAGCTGAAGGCCAGGGCGAAGCGGGACGTTCGTGGCCGAGCTGGAGGCCGGGATGAAGTCGGAGGCCGGGAAGGAGCTAGAAGCTGGGACGAAGCTGGAGGCCGCCGAGGGAGCTTGGAGCCGAGCCGGGACAAAGCTGTCACACCTCGGTGAGGAGACATAGGAAGCAGGATGGTCCAAGCGATGGCATCTAGCCTACGTGCTGGTCTGGGTCCACCTGGAGATGCTTGGCCTTGAGCTGATGAGCTTGCCAAGCTCCTTTTATAGCTACGTGCATGTCCTTTGTCGCCCCACCATGATGTTGCCCATCATCCAGTCGGAGCCGGGATAGAGAGTTTGGAGCACAGCCACGGACGAAGCCATCCATGGCCAAGAGCGGAGTTAGAGAGGCTGTCCAACACGGTGCTGGGAGGCCGGGAAGAATCCGAGTGGTTGGGAAAGTCATCCCGAGGCCTTCGATGTGGAGTCAAGAACTCCTCATCTCGGCTTTATTACGCCATCCTTTTTCATGCAAGGGTGCCAAGGGGGCTAACGTGGCAGCCATAAATGCCTTAATACATGGAGAGAATTAAGGCATTAAATTCCTTAAAGCATGTGGATGCACATGCCATAAATGCCTTTGGTACGAAAGATATAACTTGGAAGAGGCCGAGAGGGAGGGCCGCGGCGAATGAGACGAGGCCGACTAAGATGATGCTGGGCGGGGTCCTCTCCTTGCATTACGCGCCCGTGAAGCTCCATTCCATTAAATGTGCAGGGGCAGGGCCGACTTGGAAGAGGATGAAACGATGCCGAGGCGGGGCCGACTTGGAAGAGAGCGGGAGGAGGCCGACTTGGACTTTCTCCTCTCTTCTTTATTACGTGTCCATGAAGCTCCATTCCATTAAATGTGCCAGGGCGGGGCCAACTTGGAAGAGGACAGAACGATGTCGAGGCGGGGTCGACTTGGAAGAGAGAGGCCGACTTGGACTTTATCCTTTCTTCTTTATTGTCCGTGACGCTCCATTCCATTAAATGTGCCGAGGCGGGCCGAGCTCCATTCACGAACACTCCATTCCATTAAATGTGCCGGGGCGGAGCCGAGCTCCATTCCATTAAATGTGCCGGGGCGGGGCCGACTTGGAAGAGGATGGAACGATGCGGGGCCGACTTGGAAGAGAGCGGGAGGAGGCTGACTTGGACTTTCTCCTCTCTTCTTTATTACACGTATGTGATGCTCCATTCCATTAAATGTGCTGGGGTGGGGCCGACTTGGAAGAGAGCGGGAGAAGGCCAACTTGGACTTTCTCTTCTCTTCTTTATTACGCTCTGTGATGCTCCATTCCATTAAATGTGCCGGGACGGGGCCGACTTGGAAGAGGCAGGGACGGGACTATGCCGAGGCGGGGCCGACTTAGAAGATAGCGGGAGGAGGCGGACTTGGACTTTCTCTTCTCTTTACGCGCCCATGACGCTCCATTCCATTAAATGCTCTCCAAGTCATCATGACCATTCCTGCACCATTAAATGCTCCAGCCTATTGACTTGACTTCTGGATATTAATGACGGAAGATGGCCCTCGGGCGAACCCACTTACGTAACGTGGCCCTTTTCCCTCTAGCTCTCTTTCTTCATCATGACGAGATGCTTGTTGTAGCCGGAAGCAATACCGTGGACAGAATATTTGATGCCGGCCGAGTCCTTTGTGCCACTTAGGAATTAAGCCGCTCAAGAAGGCCGCTGAGGATTACCGTCTAGGAAAATCGTCTGGAAATCGCTATCTTGAGAGGAGGTCATCCAAAATTATTATCTTTATTGCCCATGAGGTCAACTGGCCCCATCAATATATATTAACCAAATTTAAACAAGTTTACATATACATGGAAAGAACTTACCTTTTTACCATCTTATTTTTGATCTTTTATCAACTTACTTTTCAGCCACTGGGCCTTAAAAATACATGAATAAATAATAATGAGTTCGACGGTTTGATTAGTGACACTTCATTTTAGAAAAATAGATCAAATAGTATTTAAGATTTTAATTCGATAAATATAAACAATTACAGCATATATAGCAAAATCATAAATATATTATTTTATTGAATTCATAAATTAGCATACCATATTTCTATCACATAAATATACTATATAAATCCTATATGCTCAATAGTCTGAATAAAATCTGAAATCCAAATTTTAATAAGATAATTAAATATCAAATCGTACATCTTGAATCTCAAATTCAATACTCTTTTATTTCTTTAACTAAGGACTACAACCACATTTGGCCCCCATGCCTATGACATGAGTCCATGACCTCTTTTGGCCAACGTCTACAAGCCAAGATCAAGAGAAATTTATAGTATGAATGCAAAAGATAAAGATATAAGTGCACATAGATGAATCCTATGAAACCCTAATTCCTAATACACTCTAATTTCTCTCCAAGATTTTTTTTTTTTTTAAATAAGAAGAACCAAGATATATGAGGGTACAGAAGTGGCTCTTTGGACTACCATTGATCTCACAAAAAGTTTTCAATCAATTTTTTCTTCAAATTTGTTAATCTGAATCATTAAGTAGGCAAATTAAAAATTCTAAGGCATACTTAACACTAATAGTTATGTTTGAATGAAAGAATGCAACGAAAACATGTCACTCATACTTAAATGGAAAACTTCTCTTGCATAACATCCTTATAAAATTCTTTGTAATAATACATCACAGGTGTCCAATTCAAGTACATCCAGCATCATTTTCATATTTTATTTTTATATGACATTACCAAGAAACTCCTCACGGAGGACTAAAAAGAGACATCTAATTCTGTATGCATAATTGTCCACGGGAGGATACTAAAACTGATTTACTGCGAGTTCCAGGGAGTTGAGCTGATCGCCCAATGACAGGAGCATATGGACCACAGTATCCATTGTTGGTCTTTTGTTTCTGTCTTCTTCTAAGCACGACGCTGCTATCTCTACCAACTTCTTTGCTTGCGTGCGGTTGAACTCTCCACTTAATGTAGAATCCACAATCTCTTCGACCCATGACTCTTCTCCACTCTCTAGTTTTCCATTTAAGAGTCTAACGAACTTTATAAGCGTTCCTTCAACCTCCTCTTCCTCATTGATGATCCAATTTGAAACCCTGCTTCCCTTCACCATCTCCAGAAGTACGACTCCATAGCTGTAGACGTCAACCTTTGCAGTGATTGGAAGATTTGTAGTCCATTCAGGAGCCATGTATCCCTGGTTCCTCTAATCCGTGAAGTGTCTGAACCAACTCCACCTCTCTTAGACAGCTTTGCCAATCCAAAGTCGGCAATCTTTGGGTCAAATTCATCGTCCAAGAGTATGTTCTCAGGCTTCACATCACAGTGGATGACCCACTCAAGGCACTCATGATGAAGGTATGCTAATCCTTTCGCCACCCCTACTGCAATCTCGAACCTCTCGCTCCATCCCAGAACATTCCTTGTGCCATGTTCGTTGAAGATGTGCTTGTCCAAAGAACCATTCGCCACATACTCGGAGACCAACAGCTTGTGCTGACCTTCCGAGCAGAATCCCCATATTCTCACAAGGTTCCTGTGATAAATTCTCCTTATCACGCTCAATTCAGCGCCGAACTCTCCTTGGATCTCGTCTTCTAGCTTCTTCACCGCCACCACCCTCTTATCATCCAACACTCCCTTGTACACAGCACCCGAGCCTCCCCTTCCGATCTCATCCATGAACCTTCTAGTTGCCTTTTCGATCTCTTTATATGTGAACTGCCTGAATTGACTTGATATCACCCTCCACCCTTCTTCATCCAGGGATGTTGATGTTGGCTTCCGTTCCCTTCTGAACACAAACCACCATCCTGATGAAATAAACAGGAATTCGATCGCACCAATTGCTAATACGAACCAATAGAGACTCTTGTACTTGCTAGAAGAAGTCGTTCTAACTTCAGCCTGACTAGCATTGCAAATGGGATTGTGCGCTTGAGGAGCAGAGGACCCCAAGTTTGCCGAACCTGCGGGAATTTTCAAGCACATGCTCCCTCGGATGGTCGGATAACTTCTCCCATTAAAGAGAATGCTCTTAGAATAGCAGTCCCCTGTACCATAGATATAAAGGAATCCTTTACAAGCACAAGCCTCTTCGCATATCTTCCTGCAATCCTTAAGGGAAATGGAGGATGTGTGATTGAGATCAAAGCCCCAGAAATCTGTTTGGTGTAGCTCTAGATATTCAAATTGTTGGGTGCCGTTGCAATTGATATCAAACTTTGGCTTGCAACCTTGGCGCCAGTCGCTTCGATCGCTCATTTCATAATTAGGAGGGCATGAACAAACCTCTTTAGATTGCATATATGTGCAAATCCCATTCCTACCACACAAGCCATGTATGTGGCAGCGCTGTGGAAGAGCTTCCCAAGTGACCGACCACTTTCCAGTCGATTCATCCAGGCTATAGAGCCTAAGATTGCCGTCGTAATCCAGTGTCAGCCTTCTTAAAATTCCGGGACCCTTGTCGGAAGCATTGAATCCAAATAAATCGCTTGAAACAAACTCTCCCGTCTCATCCAGTACTGCATATCTGCTGACGTTATAATTCTTTCTATCTTGTACAACCTCGTCGTAATCAGGACTTGGCCAGTATATGCTAGAAATCTCGGGTACTTGGTATATGAGTTTGAGGATGTTATCGTTGTCAAAATACAAGCTATTGTAGCCTGAAGGGAGCGATCCTTCAGCAGCAGCAGATACTACTCGTGTGCTACTGATAATTGGTTGCGTAGCGAGAAGAGTATCAGTAGGATAATCAAAGCTTTGCCATAGAATGTTACCGCTGCGGTCCTCCACGACGAGATTACCGGTGTCCAGTAGCTTCACTCGATCCGCTTGTGTTGAGTTTGTATTGGTGGTCCAAACAACCGTGCCATCAGCATCTGTGAGAACTAAGCTTCCATCGTTGCGGAAACTTATTTTTGATCCATGACCGTTTACGGGACGATCCCGGTTTGCCGTCCAAGCGATGGTCTTGTTGGCCGAGTTGGTGAACCAGATCGAGAAGACGTCGGCATTCGAGCCGACGTTGTAGAAGCCGGAGGTGAAAGACTTGTTTGGGAGACGAGGATATCTGAGTCATCCTCTACAGAGAAAGAAGACCCTTTCAACAGAGAGCTAGGTGCTGCAGCTTGTGATGCAGAGGAGGAGAGCAAGAAGAGAAAAAGAGGGATGAGGATGGCTGCAAGTGGAGATGGATTCCTCATGGTCTTCTGTGGAATGGGTATACGAGAGGAGAGTCTCTCCCGTTGAGATGTTTAATAGGTGAAGGGAGAAGAGACCTTTGAAAGTTCAATGAATTTGCTTGCATCTGAATGGTACGCAACAATGTCAAGGAAAGTGACCTCTCTCTTGAATTCCGAAGTCAAAAATAAACCTTATGCTTTGCATGGAATTAAACTAATCACCTTCGTCCAGCCTGTCCAAAAAAGACTACTTTGTATAGAGGTGTCCATATATTGGACACCTCCAACTGCCATCGGAGCCAGCCCAACTTGGCTGGTACAGCAGACCAGACAAACACAGCCTGTCAGATTAGAAGCAGGGAAAAGTCTTTGTGCACCGCCCTAATGTGTTCATTGGTTGCATACTCATACGGATATATATATATATATATATATATATATATATATATATATATATATATATATATATATATATATATGATGATGCTCAATCATCTCTCTTAGGCGTCTGGAACGGATACTCTCCTTCACCAGGTTACATGCAGAAAAGTTTCAGGACCGGAGAGGGTTCTCCGGTGGGACCCTCCAATGCCCAATTTAGAAACTGAGGTCACAGCAGAGAAGGAGCTCGAGAGAGCTCTTGGAGAAGGGAGAGATCTCAGAAGGACCAAAATTTTCCTCTGAGAATTAGGGTATCAAGTGTGTAAACTTGCGTTACCTGGTTCTCGACGTGATTTACCCTTTTATAGGGGTTGACGCTGGCACGATCACGTGGGTTTTCGTGAAGTTAGAATATCTGCTGAGCCCTTGCGTGAATCTAGGCTGGTTGGTGGGCTAAGTCCCATCAGCCGGCAGGGTTGTTGGGTAGCTGGGTCTAGTCCCATCAACAATGTTACCAGTAGGTTGTTGGATCCGGTGTTGTCAGGCGGCGCGCATCAAAGGTGGCACCCTGAACTGATAGGGCCACGCTGGGGCTGATCTGGCGGAAACTGGGACACCTTGACCCTCCCGAGGGAGTCAAGGCTGAACCCGGCTGGCCAGGGGTGGCCGGGCCGACTCGGCGGGCTTGGAGACACCGGGGCCGAGAGGGGTCGGCCAGGAACGGCCGGGGCTGACTCGGCGGGCTCGGAGATGCCGGGGCCGAGAAGGGCCGACCAGGAAGGGTCGGGGCCGACTTGGCGGGCTTGGGGAACTCGGAGATGCCGGGGCCGCCTAGCTTGGAGACGTAGGGGGCCGGCTAGGAAGTGCTGGGACCGGACAGCTTGGAGATGTAGGTGCCGACCTTGGAGGTGTCGGGGCCGGCTAGGAAGTGCCGGGGCCGCCGAGCTTGGAGATACAGGGGGTCGGCTAGGAAGATGCCGGGGCTGCCTGAGAGGTGCCGGGCCCGGCTGGGAAGTGCTGGGGCCCGCCAGCTTGGAGATGTAGGTGCTGGCCTTGGAGGTGTCGGGGCCGGCTAGGAAGTGTCGGGGCCACCGAGCTTGGAGACGCGGGGGGCGGCTAGGAAGATGTCGGGGCTGGCTGAGAGGTGCTGGGGCCGGCTGGGAAGTGCTGAGGCCGCCGAGCTTGGATACGCAGGGTGCCGGCTAGAAAGATGCCGGGGCCGGCTGAGAGGTGCCGGGGCCGATTGGGAAGTGCCGGGGCCGACTGGGAGGTGCCGGGGCCGCCTAGCTTGGAGACGTAGGGGGCCGCCTAGCTTGGAGATGCCGGCCTTGGAGGTGCCGGCCTTTGAGGCCATCGGTCTTTGGGTCCGTCGGCCTTGGAGCCATCGATCTTGGAGGTGTCGGCCTTGGAGGTGCCGGCCTTGGAGGTGCCGGCCTTTGGGGCCGTCGGTCTTTGGGGCCGTCGCCTTGGAGCCGTCGGCCTTGGAGGTATCGGCCTTTGGGGCTGTTGGTCTTGGAGGTGTCGGCCTTGGAGGTGCCGGCCTTTGAGGCCGTCGGTCTTTGGGGCCGTCGGCCTTTGGGGCCGTCGGTCTTGGAGGTGTCGGCCTTTGGGGCCATCGGCCTTTGAGCCATCGGCCTTTGGGGCCGTCGATCTTGGAGGTGTCGGCCTTTGGGGCCGTCGGTCTTTGGGGCCGTCGGCCTTGGAGCCGTCGGCTTTGGAGGTATCGGCCTTTGGGGCCGTCGGTCTTGGAGGTGTTGGCCTTTGGGGCCATCGGTCTTGGAGCCATTGGTCTTGGAGGTTCTGGCCTTGGAGGTGTCGGCCTTGGGGGCCGTCGGCCTTGGAGCCGTCGGTCATGGAGCCGTCGATCTTGGAGGTGTCGGCCTTTGGGGGACGTCGGCCTTGGAGCCGTCGGTCATGGAGGTATCGGCCTTTGGGGCCATCGGTCTTGGAGCCGTCGGTCTTGGAGGTTCCGGCCTTGGAGGTGCCGGCCTTGGAGGCCGTCGGCCTTGGAGCCGTCGGTCATGGAGCCGTCGGCCTTTGAGCCGTCGGCCTTTGGGGCCGTCGGTCTTGGAGGTTCCGGCCTTGGAGGTGCCGGTCTTTGAGCTGTCGGTCTTTGGGGCCGTCGGTCTTTGGGTCCGTCGACCTTTGGGGCCGTCGGTCTTAGAGGTGTCGGCCTTTGAGCCGTCGGCCTTTGGGGCCATCAGTCTTGGAGGTGTCGGCCTTTGGGGCCGTCGGTCTTTGGGGCCGTCGGCCTTGGAGCTGTCGGCTTTGGAGGTATCGGCCTTTGGGGCCGTCGGTCATGGAGGTGTCGGCCTTTGGGGCCATCGGTCTTGGAGCCATCGGTCTTCGAGGTGCCGACCTTGGAGGTGTCGGCCTTGGGGGCCATCGGCCTTGGAGCCGTCGATCATGGAGCCATCGGTCTTGGAGGTGTCGGCCTTTGGGGGCCATCGGCCTTGGGGCCATCAGTCTTTGGGGCCGTCCAAAAATATTATTTTTCATGGGGTCAACTGGCCCCATCAAATGCCCCCCACACTCCTTGAGCTTGCGTGCCCCGCATCAGCTAAGCGAAAGGAGTGTAGAACTTTTACCTTGGCACCTTGCGCGCCTTGGATGGACGTCTGCGTGCCTTCTTTGGCTAGCTGAGGGCGGCCAGTAATCCTTCTCCCAACGCGGAGTCTGGAGAACCCCGGAGGGTGACCTGAGAGTCATCAGGTTCCTTTTGAACCGCCTTGGGGGTGTGGGAACCGCTGCGAGGGGCGACTCAGCCGGGTACGGAGCCTTTAGGGTCTTAACCAACTCGGGGGCACCGCCGTGCCGGGGCCGAGTGGTGTCCCGTGGGCCGCGATGCCAGTGAGCTCCTTTTGAACCAGCCTGGGGGTTTGTGTTCCGCCCAAGTGGCGACTCAGCCGGGTACGGAGCCTTTAGGGTCTTAACCAACTCGGGGGCACCGCCGTGCCGGGGCCGAGTGGTGTCCCGTGGGCCGCGATGCCAGTGAGCTCCTTTTGAACCAGCCTGGGGGTTTGTGTTCCGCCCAAGTGGCGACTCAGCCGGGTACGGAGCCTTTAGGGTCTTAACCAACTCGGGGGCACCGCCGTGCCGGGGCCGAGTGGTGTCCCGTGGGCCGCGATGCCAGTGAGCTCCTTTTGAACCAGCCTGGGGGTTTGTGTCCGCCCAAGTGGCGACTCAGCCGGGTACGGAGCCTTTAGGGTCTTAACCAACTCGGGGGCACCGCCGTGCCGGGGCCGAGTGGTGTCCCATGGGCCGCGATGCCAGTGAGCTCCTTTTGAACCAGCCTGGGGGTTTGTGTTCCGCCCAAGTGGCGACTCAGCCGGGTACGGAGCCTTTAGGGTCTTAACCAACTCGGGGGCACCGCCGTGCCGGGGCCGAGTGGTGTCCCATGGGCCGCGATGCCAGTGAGCTCCTTTTGAACCAGCCTGGGGGTTTGTGTCCGCCCAAGTGGCGACTCAGCCGGGTACGGAGCCTTTAGGGTCTTAACCAACTCGGGGGCACCGCCGTGCCGGGGCCGAGTGGTGTCCCGTGGGCCGCGATGCCAGTGAGCTCCTTTTGAGAGACTTGGCGCAAGGGAGACAAACTGTGTCGCCAGAAAGGACCTTTTCTTTATTACTTATGCTTCTGGGAGTACATCATTGATAATATCGGCGGAGGTTGTCCGCATTCCAGGTACGTGGAATGGGCTTCCCGTCAAGCTCTTCTAGTTTGTATGCCCCCCGGTGGAACGCCTCGGCGACACGGTAGGGACCTTCCCAGTTGGGGGATAGCTTGCCCCCCTCGGTAGGCTTTGATACCTCGGCCTTTCGTAGCACCAAGTCTCCGCGGCGAAAAACCTTGGGACGAACCCGGGCGTTGTAGTACTTGGCCGCTCGCTGGCGAAAGGTCGCCATGCGCAGTCTCGCTCTGTCATGCGCCTCGTCGATGAAGTCTAGGTTGGCCCGAATCAGCGCGGAGTTGCCTTCCTCACTGAAGGACTCCACACGTGGACTGGGCAATCCGATCTCGACGGGGATGACGGCCTCGGATCCGAAGGAGAGGCTGAAAGGAGTTTCGCCCGTCGGGGCTCTGGGCGTTGTGTGGTAAGCCCATATCACACTGGGGAGCTCTTCTACCCAGCGTCCCTTGGAGCCGTCTAGGCGAGTCCTGAGCCCTCTGAGGATGGTGCGGTTCATGACCTCAGCCTCCCCGTTGGTCTGGGGGTGGCCGACAGAGGTGAATCGGTGGTGAATGCCTAGCTCCTCGCAGAAGGCTTTGAATGCCTCGTTGTTGAATTGGCGACCGTTGTCCGTGACGAGGGTGTGAGGCAAGCCAAAGCGGCATATGATCGACTTCCAGAAGAAAGCCTTAACTTTGCTCTCAGTGATTTTGGCCAACGCCTCGACCTCGACCCACTTGGTGAAATAGTCGATGGCGACAACAAGAATTTCCGCTGCCCTGAAGCTGGGGGAATGGTCCAAGGATGTCCATTCCCCACTGGGCAAAGGGCCACGGAGCCGAGAGTGGGCTCAGCGGGGCAGGCGGCTGACGCTGGATGTGCGCGTGGCGCTGGCAGCCGTCACCTTTGAACTAGCTTGGCCGCGTCCTCCTTCATAGTGAGCCAGAAGTACCCCTGACGGAGAGCCTTCTGGGCTAAGGATCTGCCCCCCAGATGGTTCCCGCAAATGCCCTCGTGGATTTCTCTGAGGATGTAGTCGGCATCGGCGGGGCCTACGCACTTAAGCAACGGGTAGGAGAATGACCTTCTGTATAGGCGCCCGTCGAGGAGGATGAACTTGGAGGCCCTCCACTTGAGCAATCTGGCTTCGTTGCGGTCGTCAGGGAGGGTGCCGTCGGTGAGGTAGCGGACATAGGCGTCCATCCACGTAGGTTCCGGGGTGAGCGGGAGGACTTCCTCCCCGTCCTCTATACTGGGCCTTTCTAGATATTCGATGTAGGCGTCCCTTGTCAAGCCGTCGGCGGAGGTAGCCAGTCGAGAGAGGACGTCGGCCTTTGCGTTTTCACTTCGGGGGATGTAACTGATGCTGAAGTAGGGCAGTGAGGAGGTCAAGAGTTGAACCTTTTTCAGATATTGCGCCATAACGGGGTCGCGCGCCTCATACTCTCCGTTGATTTGCCCGGAGACGAGTTGCGAGTCCGTGTAGGCTCTGAGGTGCTTTGCTCCAACCTCCTGGGCTAATCTTAACCCGGCCAGCAGGGCTTCGTACTCCGCTTGGTTGTTGGTGGCTTCAAAAAGAAATCTCAGGGCGCACTCGGTTCTTTCTCCTTCCGGCCCGGCAAGAATGAGGCCGGCGCCACTCCCTTGAGAATTCGATGCGCCGTCCACGTGGAGGATCCAGGTCTCTCCATCACCGCTCGGCTCGGGCCTGGGCTGCTCCCCAGGACCTCTTGAGATCTTCTTCCGCCCAAGTGCACTCGACCAGGAAAGTCGGCCAGGACTTGGGACTTCAAGGCCGGTCGTGCTTGGAAAGAGATGTCGAATTCCCCCTAGCTTGATGGCCCATTTGGCGAGTCGACCCGAAGTATCCGGACGGGCCAGGATGGCTCGGAGAGGTTGGTCCGTGAGCACCACGATAGGATGGGCTTGGAAATACGGCGAAGACGCCGGGCAGAAACTATCAAGGCGAAAATGACTTTCTCTGTTTTGGAATACCTGACCTCGGCGTCGTGCAGGACCTTGCTCACGTAGACTGGCCTTTGGGTTCCGTCAGCGTCAAGGCGCACCAGGACTGAGCTGACGGCTTCTGAGGAGGCGGCTAAGTAAAGGAAAAGACTCTCCCCGTCTCTCGGCTTGGAGAGGAGCGGGGGAGGACAGGAACGCCTTTAAGCCGTCGAAAGCTTCCTGGCAGTCGTCCGTCCACGCAAAACCGTTCACCTTCCGCAGGGCCTTGAAGAAAGGCAAGCACCTCTCCGCCGATCTGGAGAGGAAACGACTCAGAGCCGCTATCCTTCCCGTTAGCCGTTGCACTTCCTTCTTGTTGGACGGCGGCCTCATGTCAAGTATGGCACTGATCTTCTCTGGGTTCGCCTCGATTCCGCGCTGGGTCACCATAAAGCCCAGAAATTTACCTGCCGTGACCCCAAAAGCGCACTTCTTAGGGTTCAGCTTGACTTGGAAGCGACGGAGGTTGTTAAAAGTTTCTTCCAGGTCGGAGATGTGGTCGGTGGCGGGTGCTCTTTGTCAGCATGTCGTCCACATAGACTTCCATGTTCCGGCCGAGCTGGTCCTGGAACACCTTGTTCATCAGCCTTTGATAGGTCGCTCCTGCATTCTTGAGGCCGAAAGGCATCACCTTGTAACAGTAAATGCCTTTCTCTGTCACGAAGGAGGTGTGCTCCTCGTCGCCGGGGTCCATCCTTATCTGATTATATCCGGAGAAGGCGTCCATGAAGCTGAGAAGCTCGTGACCAGAGGTGGAATCGACCAGCTGGTCAATTCTTCGGCAAGGGAAAGCTGTCTTTTGGGCACGCCTTGTTGAGGTCGGTGAAGTCTATACAGATCCTCCAGCTCCCGTTTGCCTTGCGCACCATGACTACGTTGGCCAGCCAGCTTGGGTAGTGCGCCTCCCGGATGTGGCCGGCGCTGATCAGCTTGTTGACTTCTTCATCAATCGCCCTTTGTCGGTCGGGGGCAAAGCTCCTCTTCTTTTGACGGATTGGACGGTGCGCGGGTCGATGTTGAGCTTGTGGGTGATGACTCCGGAGGGATGCCGGGCATGTCAGACGCTGACCAGGCGAAGACGTCCGAGTTAGCCCGCAGGAAAGCTAAGAGGCGCTCCCGGTCTTCCAGGGGAAGGAGTCCGCCCACACGGACGGTCCTTGCTGGGTCATCTTTGAGAGGGAAAGTCAGGAGGTGCTCGGCGGGCTCCCCTCCTTTGGCGGAATCTCTAGGATCGGATGCCTCCAGGGCCGGGTCGGCCTCCAAAGGGCTTGACGCCGCATGATAGCAAGGTAAGACCGGGCTTATCTCCCCACGCATCTCTCCAACTCCCCGCCAGTGGGGAACTGCACCAGTAGACGTCGGGTGGAGATAACCGCATCCAAAAGATTCAGGCCGGGACGCCCAAGAATGGCGTTGTATGCCAAAGGGACCCTCACGACAGGAATTTCATGATCACGGTGCTTTGGCATGGTGGGGTTCCGGCCGTCACAGGCAAGGATATTTTGCCCTCAACCCTCACAGAATCTCCAGTGAATCCGACCAGCGGGGTTGCCACGGGCTGAAGGGAGTCAAAAGATAACCCATCCGAACAAAGGCGTCGTAAGTAAGGATGTCAGCTGAGCTGCCACTATCAACTAATATCCTTTTTACAGGGTGTTTGGCGATCGTCATAGACGACTACGCCTTCATTGTTTACATTTTCCATTACAGCAGTCTCCCCCGGGGCATTACATTATTTGGCGCCTCCCCCCTCGGCCGCTTGGACGCAGAGGCTGATCCCCAGGACACCATCCCGACAGTCCGCTCCGTGGGAGTGTTGTCGACGGTGGCTTGAGCTGGTGGAGGCCCCATGATGGCCGGCAGCGGCTGTGGTCTTCTGGACGTACTTGCCGAGGTAGCCCCTGGATGAGCTCCTCGATGGCCCGCTTCAAGTTGTAGCAGCTATCGGTGTCGTGGCCGTAGTCCCGGTGGAATCGACAATAGCGGCTTCTGTCGCGGGTGCACCTTTCTTCATGGGGGGAGGACGTTGGAGGTAAGGCTCGCCCTCGATCTCCATCAGGATGTGGGATCGAGGGGCAAGGAGAGGAGTGAGCTTACTCTCGTCGGGGACAGGGCTTCGGCGCCTGTTGTCGGACCGGCGAGGTGGGTCGGATCGGCGATGTCGGGGAGGTCCGCTCGGCTCAGGGCGAGCGGATTTGTGGCTGGAGCCCTTCGAAGACTCCCGGCGGGTGAGGTCGGCTTCATCCGCCCGGATGTACTTCTTCGGAGGAGGAGGTCGGAGTAAGAGCTCGGGGGCTTCTTATCCAGGGAGAAGGTGAAGCGGGACGGAAGGAGTCCCCGCTTCAGCGCCAGGGTGGCCACCGCATCGTCGAGATGGTAGACCTCGAGGGCGGCGGTTTTGAATCGGGACACGAAGTCCCGCAGTGACTCTCCTTCCTTCTGGCGGACGGAAAGATGTCTGCCACCCTTGGGATCCGGCGGCAGGTGTCAAAGTGGGCCAAAAATGCCCTCTCCAGCTCCCGGAAGGAGTCTATGCTGTGGGGGGACAGGCGCGAATGCCATGCACGGGCGGCCTTCGCAGAGTTGCAGGGAAGGCCTTGCAGAGAAGGGCGTCTGAGGCGCCCTGGACTTGCATCATAGCCTTGTAACTCTCGAGGTGGTCGAGGGGGTCGGTCGTACCATCGTACGGGTCCACCTAGGGGAAGCAGAACCTGGAGGGAACCGGTTCCTCCAGTATGCGGCGAGTGTAAGGATGAGTGTCGAACTCTTCCTCCGGCTGATGGTTGATCTTCTTGGCGATCTCATTGAGGCGCTTATTGTACTCCTCCAGGCGTTCCTCCGCCTGGCGGCTGATCATCGGGGCCCTCCGAGATGGCTCGGAGGAAGAAGAAGAAGAGGAGGCAGAAGGAGATGGAGACGGAAGTCGGGACTTCCGCCTGGGTTCCTCGTGATGATGTGGCTTGGGAGGAAATTCATTGGGGCCTGTGGTCAGGGGACCGTGGCCGCTTAGAGGGCTCGCGTCGAGGCCTCATAGGGAAAACTTGACATCGGCCGGTCCCTTGCCGACCGGCCTCTCGCCGGGGAGAACCTCCCCTCGCTGACAACTGACTGGCGGGGGAGCGGTCTGGTGCTGGGTGGCCATGGACTGCTGCTGCTGGAGCCCGTGGACCATGGCAGTGAGATTCTGGACTTGCTGGGAGAGGGTTGCCAGCTGCTCCGCTGTTTGGACAGCGGCGTCCGGCGGCGGGCAGGTGACCGGAAGGTCGGCAGCAGGGGGATTGGCCTTCTGCTGTCTAGTTGGGGGGGAAACCCGCTGGGCAGCTGATGGAGGCGTCCTGGGCTCATGTAACCACCATGGCTTCTGGAAGAAGAGAGGGACGAAAGATGTAGCTCAGGGAGAACGCTCTCCTTCACCAGGTTACCTGCAGAAAAGTCCCAGGACTGGAGAGGGTTCTCCGGTGGGACCCTCCGACACCCAAGTTAGCAACTGAGGTCACAGCAGAGAATGAGCTCGAGAGAGCTCTTGGAGAATGGAGAGATCTCAGAAGGACCGAAATTTTCCTCTGAGAATTAGGGTATCAAGTGTAAACTTGTGTTACCTGGTTCTCGATGTGATTTACCCTTTTATAGGGGTTACGCTGGCACGATCATGTGGGTTTTTGTGAAGTCAGAATGTCTGCTGAGCCCTTGCGTGAATCTGGACTGGTTGGTGGGCTAAGTCCCATCAGCCGGCGGGGCTGTTGGGTAGCTGGGTCTAGTCCCATCAACAACGTTACCAGTAGGTTGTTGGATCCGACGTTGTCAGGCGGCGCGCGTCAGAGGTGGCGTCCTGAACTGATAGGGCCACGCTGGGGCTGATCTGTCGGGAACTGGGACACCTTGACCCTCCCGAGGGAGTCAAGGCTGGACCCGGCTGGCCAGGGGCAGCCGGGGCCGACTCGGCGGGCTTGGAGACACCGGGGCTGAGAGGGGTCGGCTAGGAACGGCCGGGCCAACTCGGCGGGCTCGGAGATGCCGGGGCCGAGAAGGGCCGACCAGGAAGGGTCGGGGCCGACTCGGTGGGCTTGGGAAACTCGGAGATGCTGGGGCCGCCTAGCTTGGAGACGTAGGGGGCCGGCTAGGAAGTGCTAGGGCCGGACAGCTTGGAAATGTAGGTGCCGGCCTTGGAGTGTCGAGGCCGGCTAGGAAGTGCCGGGGCCGCCAAGCTTGGAGACGCAGGGGGCCGGCTAGGAAGATGCCGGGGCCGGCTGGGAAAGTGCTGGGGCTGGCCAGCTTGGAGATGTAGGTGCCGTCCTTGGAGGTGTCAGGGATGGCTAGGAAGTGTCGGGGCTGCCGAGATTGGAGACGCGGAGGGACGGCTAGGAAGATGTCGGGGCTGGCTGAGAGGTGTCGGGGCCTGCTGGGAAGTGCTGGGGCTGCCGAGCTTGGAGATGCAGGGGGCCGGCTGAGAGGTGCCGGGGCTGGCTGGGAGGTGCCGGGGCCGGCTGGGAAGTGCCAGGGCCGACTGGGAGGTGCCGGGGCTGCCTAGCTTGGAGACTTAGGGGGCCGCCTAGCTTGGAGGTGCCGGCCTTGGAGGTGTCGGTCTTTGGGGCCGTCGGCCTTGGAGCCATCGGTCTTGGAGGTGTCGGCCTTGGAGGTGCTGGCCTTTGGGGCCGTCGGCCTTGGAGGTGTCGGCCTTTGGGGCCATCGGCCTTTGAGCCATCGGCCTTTGGGGCCGTCGGTCTTGGAGGTGTCGGCCTTTGGGGCCGTCGGTCTTTGGGGCCGTCGGCCTTGGAGCCGTCGGCTTTGGAGGTATCGGCCTTTGGGGCCATCGGCCTTTGGGGCCGTCGGTCTTGGAGGTGTCGGCCATTGGGGTCGTTGGTCTTGGAGCCGTCGGTCTTGGAGGTGCCGGCCTTGGAGGTGTTGGCCTTGGGGCCGTTGGCCTTGGAGCCATCGGTCATGGAGCCATCGGTCTTGGAGGTGTCGGCCTTTGGGGGCCGTCGGCCTTGGAGCCGTTGGTCATGGAGGTGTCGGCCTTTGGGGTCGTCGGTCTTGGAGCCGTCGGTCTTGGAGGTATCGGCCTTGGAGGTGTCGGCGTTGGGGGCCATCGGCCTTGGAGCCGTCGGTCATAGAGCCGCCAGTCTTGGAGGTGTTGGCCTTTGAGCCGTCGGTCTTGGGGGTGCCGGCCTTGAAGGTGCCGACCTTTGAGGTGCCGGCCTTGGAGGTGCCGATCTTGGAGCAGTCGGCCTTTGGGGCCGTCGGTCTTGGAGGTGCCGGCCTTGGAGGTGCCAGCCTTGGAGGTGTCGGCCTTTGAGCCATCGGCCTTTGGGGCCGACGGTCTTTGGGGCCGTCGACCTTTGGGGCCGTCGGTCTTAGAGGTGTCGGCCTTTGAGCCGTCGGCCTTTGGGGCCGTCGGTCTTGGAGGTGTCGGCCTTTGCGACCGTCGATCTTTGGGGCCATTGGCCTTGGAGCCATCGGCTTTGGAGGTATCGGCCTTTGGGGCCGTCGGTCTTGGAGGTGCCGACCTTGGAGGTGCCGGCCTTGGAGGTGTCGGCCTTGGGGCCGTCGGCCTTGGAGCCATCGGTCATGGAGCCGTCGGTCTTGGAGGTGTCGGCCTTTGGGGGCCGTCGGTCTTTGGGGCCATCCAAAAATTTTTATTTTTCATAGGGTCAACTGACCCCATCAATATATATATATATATATATATATATATATTACATCTTTTAGGCTGTGTGGCATGTATGCCTCTACAAACGGGCCGTGCCAAGTAGAGCATAAGAAAAAATTCAGATCCAGTATAGCCCATGGCCCATTTTGGGTCACGGGCCATGCCAAGCCCATAACGGGCCATGCCTGTGCCTAGGCACAGGCCGTGCCAAGGCACGGCTTTGGTGTTAAATGGCTATATAGCCGTTAAAAGCTGTTGGAAGGGGTTTAGACCATTTTACCCCTTCCAATAGTCATATAACGGCTATATCAAAGGGTAGTTTTGGATAAATTTTTTTGGAACTTCTATAAATAGCCAATTTCTCCCTCATTCTTACAATACCAAACCAACTCTTCTCTATTACTACTATTTCTCTCTTCTAGTAAGTGCTCTAGTAGATTAGCAATTTAATTTTTGTTTGCAAGTGTTCTTACAAGTGGCAAGTGCTCAAGCAAGTAGTCAAGTGCTACAAGGTCACTTCTTGTTGAGAGGCGAGAGCGCAAGAGGAAGCTCACAAATCTCGGCTCCACGCCTCCACCTCTGATCTTTTCTCAATTCCTTTTTGTGGGTTAATTTTTATTTTTTACATTTATTAATTAAAAATTTTAGATATGACATCTTTTAACGAAAGTAATTTTAACATGCATCCTTTTCTGAGGGTGAGGAAACTAATCCCTAAGGACCCCAACCCCAATTACAACTCCAAGTTCCATCTAGAGCCAGTGTCAGTGAATGTCAAACCTCTTTTCGTAAGAGAACTAGTAATGTTTGGATTGATTTTGATAGAATTATGGTTGATGGAGTCTATAAAGCAAAATGTAAAAATGTGCAAAACTTTATAGTTGTTCTAGTACTGGGGGAACGGGGCATTTAAAAAGACATCAGAGAGTCATAGGATGCATGATTCCCGTCAGCAATGTGTCCTTAATATACAAGAGGGATCACTTGTAGGTAATTTTGTATATAACCACGAAAATCAGAGAAAATTACTGGTAAGATGGATAGTTCAAGATGAATTACCTTTTAGTTTATCTGAATCTTATAATTTTGAAAGATATGTTCAATTAGGCCTATAACCTGCTTATAGAAGAACTAGTATCTGTACCTTTAGAAGAGTGGCTATGATAAACTTTTTAGCAATGAAACAAAGTTTAACCGAAAGCCTCTCAAATTTAAATGCTAGAATTTCTTTAACTTCTGATATTTGGTTGTAAGTAGTAATTATTTTATTACTATTACTGCTCATTATATTGATAATGATTGGTAATTAAATAAATAAATTATTGCTTTTCATGCTTTTTGATTTTCCACATTCAGAACAACATATTTTAAATATTATTTATCAAACCGCATGCTCATATAATATTAATAATAAAATAATATCAATTACTTTTGATAATGCATCTAATAATAATTCTGCTGTTGCATTATTAAATAACTTTTTGCATCCCATTTTAAATAGATAATTATTTCATATTAGATGTGCATATCATATATTAAATCTTTATGCTCAATCTGGCTTGAACATAATTCAAGAGGTTATTTAAAAAATTAGAAATGTAGTTTTTTTTATTCATGCTTCAAGGTCAAGACTTCAAGAATTTAAACAATTTGTATAGATCATGGTAAACGTTTAAAAAATTTAAACTTGATGTAATAACTCGTTGGAATAGTACCTATACCATGATACATGATGTATATCCATATAAAAACTTATTAAGTGCTTATATTAATGAGCATGGATTAGGATTTACATTGACTGAAGCTGATTGACATCAAGGTAAAATTTTAGAATATTTTTTGGTTACTTTTATAATGCTACAGATGTTCTTTCAGGTATTTATTACCCAACTTCTTATTCATTTTATAAAAAACATATGTAATTAGTAAAAAAAATTAAAGAATATAGATATCATGAAGTTTTAATACCTATTATACATAATATGGAAACTAATTGGAATGAATATTGGAATAGGATATATCCATTGCATAACTTAGCTGCTATTTTTGATCCTATAGTTAAATTAAAATGTAATTTTTTTAATTGATCAATATTATGAAAACATGAATCAAAATCCGAACCTGCTAAAGATGAGGTAACATGACTTCTTAATGATATTTATTGTTTATATAATGATAAAATATATGGATCTAGAATACCTGCTCAAAGCTCTGCTTCTTCTTCTAAATCTCATTCGTCATCTATTTTTTCATTCATTAGAAGACACACACATGCTTCATCTTCTTCATCTTTAAGTAATGAATTGGAATTTTATTTACGAAATGATCTTCATTCTGCATATGAAGATCAAATAAAAAGTCTAGATGTATTAGCTTGGTGGAAGAGTGTTAGAAATCAATATCATGTTATGTCAGCCATTGCACGAGATATTTTAGTTGTGCCGATGTCCACAGTAGCATCGGAATCCGCTTTCAGTGCTTTTGGATGAAAAGAAAAGTAGAATGACTGGCGAGACAGTTGAGATGCTTATCTGCTTCAAAGATTGGTTGGATGCTGAGGCGAGGCTTCAAGATAAAGGTGGACATAACTTAACCAGCGAAGATGATAATGACACAAATCTACTGATGACTGATGAGTGAGTCATTTCTATTTTTATAATTATATATTTTTATTTTTTAAATTATTAAAAACTTAAAGTGAGTCATCTTTATTTTTTTTGGCTTACTTATTGTATTCTGTTCTGGAGGTCAGGCCTAGCCCCCCTCCCTTCTATACTATTTTGATTTTAATTAATAAACTGGAAGGGGTCTATGCCAAACCCCCACCATTAAGGTGGCTTCATATTAATAAAATTTCTTTATTCCTAATAATTTTTTAATTTATCAAAATAATATTTTTTATAAATTTTTTTCATCTGAGCTATGCACAGCCCAGGCCCAGGTGGACCATGCCTGGCACGGCCCGGCCCAGGCCTATGTGGGCTTGGGCCATGCCGGCACAGCATGCTGTGCCGTGTCGGCATGATGGGTCGGCCCAGGCCCGTCATGGGCCATGCCATGCTCGGCCAATGGAAAAAAATTTTCAAGCCCGGCACGGCATGGTTTACTGGGTCGTGCCTGGCATGGCCCATGTGGGCTTGGGACGTGCCGTGCCATGGGCGGCACGGCCCAGTGCCTATCTCTACTTGCAGTCCTACAAAATAGTCCTCGGATAGGGATTGAAAATGGATGATCCCTGTAGAAGACCCTCTGATGTCTAAATCAGTAGAAATCCTTGGCAACATATAGAGTGAAGAAGGTTGTTAAAGGACGCCCTAGAGAAGGTCTCTGAAAAACAATGGCATTCGTTAGAGTTTTGTAGTACTTGTGTGTTTGCTTAAGAAGTCTTAGGACTTGATATTGATACACTGCCGAGATGGTAAGTTGTTATCTGATTCCTCGGGCATAGTTGTGGAAGTTGGTGGTTGATAAGGCTGATTGATGCATACCTTATCAGGGAGTACAAGATCCCGTTGATCACAGAAGGGGTGCTGTATTTGGCCCTTGTTTCCATTTAGGAAGGATCGTTCCAAGATCTTTATGATCGAGGCGATTTGTTCTTTCAGATGTCCAGCACGATTAGGGCAAGTATGATGCTTATCATGAGGAGCCAAAGCTTGGTCCTGTTGAGGTTTGGAGATCAGGGACTTGGCTTGGCCTTGCCAAGGTTCAAGGATCGCTTAGCCCCTTCGAGGTGCGGAGATCGCTAGACCTGCTGAGGTTCAAAGATTGCTCGGCTTCACCGAGGTACGAAGATAACTCGACTCCATCGAGGTACGAAGATGGCTTGTTCGAAAATCACTTAGCCCTATCGAGGTACGAAGATGGCTCGATCCTGCTAAGGTACGAAGATTGCAATTGGTGCAGCCATCCTTTTCTGCAACAAGGAGTGGACTTCTTCTGAGTATAGCAGTTGGCAAACCAAAGCCCAAAAGTGGGTCTTGCCACCTTCCACGTCTGCTAATTAATACGGAGATAATTTTACCCTACATCAACTACTATCTAGAGTTGGTCCTAAAGTAGAAGACATTTTATCTTTATTATATTTTTAATTATATCATGAAAACATTTTATTTAATAATCTTCAATTTCATCTTAAATCTACTACTATTACTTTAGAATTCTTACTTTTATAAATTACTTCTGATATTATATATAAACCATCTAATTTAACTATAAGATCCATAACTAAAACTAAACAATGCAAATATGAAATTTCTTCCTAATTTCTATTAATTTTTTGTTTTCATTGGTAAAATTATTTCTTCAAACTTTTTACTTCCCTATATTATGAAAATAGTTGGTAATATTATATTTGTTGCAAAACTAATAGAGAGGTAGGATAATAAGTATCGGATAAAATATTAATAGCTTGTAAAAATAGTCAAGAAATTTCATAATATATCAGATTTATTCCATTGAAAATCTAATATAGATTCACAAGAGAAGTGGCATTATAGAATCATAATAATATCTTTATATTCAAAACATTATTGTAACATTAAATATGTAGTATTCTATCTGTTTTATATCTAATAAAAATTATTTATATTTTAATCCATGGGAAGTACATAAAAATTTAAATTCTTATCTTTTAGCTCTTGAGGATTATATATATTTAATAATATTTCTAACTTTACTTATATATGATTCATAACCTTTAAATCATCTTATACAATTAAATTTATAATACAACATGCACATCTAATATGAAATAATTTTTTATTTAAGATGGGACATAGTTGTGATTTGAGTAATTCATGAATGGCGATGGTAGTGCGTGAATAATCAATTAATTTAAAACTAAAAATTCTTTTTTATACTATTAGTCATAATTAATAAAATACATGGGCAAAATAAATATAAATAATAATATAGTCTAAATATCAGATGTAAATGCTATTCTACTATCAAAATTTTAAAATATAAAATGTATTTTCTTTATAATTAAAATATTATTTAAAGTAATCTAATTGAATGAAACTATCTTAAATACAATATTTAAGGCAATGTTCGTATATTTTTCAATCTTGGGTTTTAAGTAAAAGTAAAAGGCATTTTACTATTTATATAATTTTTGATAATTCTTTCTAATTTAATTCTTGAGAATAAGAAAATTTTTCTAACCTACCTTATTGGCCCAATTATAATTTGAGATTGGATGGTGTTATGAGCTAACCTTTTCATATTTCCTTTAGTCCAAGCCAATGATTGATTCTCTTAGAAGTACTATGATTATAGTACTTCTTATAAACCTTACAGGCCATATGGAGCCTCTTACCAGCGAGTTTCTTAAGGTCGACTAGACTCCAAAGGTCCTAGGTATAGCCTTGGACTTGATAGTTAATGTGGCACTGGTGGCAACAATGGGCTTGGGGACACTAACTCTAGTTTGTGAGTGGTGTCATACTCTGCCATATTATATCGAAGTTGAAGAATCTTGGCCATTGGGTGGGTGAGAGATATGAGCACCAGATATTATTAATTGTAGGAGATAGAATGTAAGAGTAGAGACTAGCAAGAGATATAGGATAATTAGTTAAAATTAGAAAAAATTAAGATAGTTTAGAAGAATTAGGAGGGCTTGTAAAAGATAAGAAGGCTTTAAAGAACTTAAAGAGAGTTTAAGTGAGCTTTAGAGAGCTTGTGGTTTGGTCTGGGGTGACGAAAGGAGTTAGAGCTTATTTATAAGGGTTGGAGGCTTTCAAATAACCCTAAATACCTTGAAAACTAGCTGTTTTAGCCGTTAGGAAGGATAAATAGGTTTTTTTGACTAAAGGAGCATAATACTCTTGAAAACTAGTCCTTTATGGTAGTTGAAAAAAAATATCAAAATTAGATGAAATACTCCAAAACTAGCCATTTTTGACCATTTGGGGATTTCTCTGAAAAAAAATCCCTCGGACAAAAGCATACCAATAATGTGCTCAGTAATCATACTTGGTATGCCTATGAACCAGCCCAATGGGCTGTGCCATATGTTGACCCATTAGTGCCATGTAGAGATTACTATGGAAAAGTCTTTGTACACCCCCCCAGTGCAGCAAATCCTATGTGGGCTGCACCGCTTTTTTTATTGGTCCACATGGATCCCATGTGGCCTGACACGATGAGACAGAATAGCAGGGAGATAATGTTACTTTTTGATCATACATCCATTAAAAGCCGTTCAGCCTTTCACCATTGGTGTGCAGACGAAAATACCCTTTCCCTCCAACCTACTTCAACCCGCCATCTTATCGAAAGAGAGGAATGGATCATCGGAGTGAGGATACCAAAGACGTCGAGGGCATAGACGGCATCTTCGGCGTGGGAATCCTCCAGGTGAGCAACGCTCTCCTTCTTCGCGTGGACCACCGGGTTCGCGTTGATCAGCCCTAGCATCATCTCTTCCCTGCCAACTTCCCTTCCCGCTCCCTCTCTCGCTTGCTTCTTCCACCACAGTCAAAGCTCGCCTTAAGACAAAGCATCAGTTCAAAACCCATGGCACCCTAGTTCAAAACCCATGACACCCTAGTTGGAAACCCACGAGACCCTTGGGCCTGTATGTAGTTTATGTAGATCTTAGTACCCGCTAAAGAATTAAGATAATTCTTCAAATTGGGGTGTAGAGGCTGCCAATTTGAACAAAATAATGGGAGAATCTTTAGACTAAAGTCCAAGTCTTTAGACTGAATCAATTTATATACTAATAACTTTAGTTTTTCTTATGCAGAACATGGCCACTAATTTATCATTAAGGTCCCTATTGGATAGTGACAAATTGAATGGTTCCAATTTCAATAGCTGGTTCAGAAAACTTAAGATCATCCTTGAGCATGAGAAGATTCTATATATCCTGAATAATCCTGCACCAAAGATACCTGATGCAAACACCCAAAGTTCTGAGAGAGACACTTATCAGAAGTGGCTCAATGATAGAACTAGCGTGCGTTGTATCATGTTAGCAGCAATAAACGATGAATTCAGTTGGTTCAAGAATGCTCAGCCAGAAGAAATCATTCAAGCATTGAATGAATCTTTCGGCACACCCGACGATGTGAAAGGCACAAGACTAGTTGTGTTATTTTCAATGCTCGAATGAGAGATGGATCTCCTGTCACTGATCATGTATTGTACATGATCGAGAAGATAGAACTCCTAAGCAAGCTCGGCTTTCCCTTACATGAGCAGTTGGGAAAAGATGCGATCCTGAATTCCTTGCCTCCATCCTTCCGACCTTCCTTACTCATTTTCGAATGACAAAGCCTGCAGTCAACTACCACGGTTTGTTGGGGTTGTTACAGAACTTTGAGAAGGATAACCAGCTCTCTAAGGGTTTGGTTAATGTGGTTGAAGGATCTAAGGTAGGGCGTAAACCCTTTGGGAAAGGGAAGAAGAAAAAGAATAATAAAAGGGTGCAATATGCTAGGACATCTATAAGGGGTCAGATGCAGAAGAAGAAAGTTGATAAAAGTCAAGCTGAATGCTTTCACTGCAAGATGCAAGGGCACTGGAAGAGGAACTATCCTCTTTACATTGCTACACTTGATCCAAACGGCCAAAGAAGAAAAAGAAGCAAGATGTTGCTCAACAAGGTATTTATATGATAACACCTTGTAATTTTTCTATATATGATAATTAGACCTGGGTATTGGATACCAGGAGTTCTTTTAACATTTGCAATTCATTGCAGGGACTACAGGTCACCAGAAGATTTGAGGACAATGAAAGATTCCTAAATATCGGCGATGGAAGATTAGTTCCAGTACTAGCATTAGGAGTTCTTGAATAGTTTTCAATAGAAATGTCATTATACTAAATGATTGTCATTTTTGCCCAACGTTTTTATTGAACATAATTTCTGTAGGCCTTCTGGCCAAAAATAATTATGAAATTTCAATAAAGGATGTTACTTTGAATATCATTATGAATGGAGTCACTGTAATGACTGGGTATTTATCTAATGGCATTTATATTATCACAGCCTGTGAATGTAGTGTACCAATCAAGTAAGCGCCCTAGAACAACTGATGTCACAGATATTTATCTTTGGCACCATCGGCTGGGTCATATCAACAAGAACAGATTAAACAGGTTAACTCAGGAGGGCATCCTTCGAGTTGATGATTGTGAATCATTAACTACCTGTGAATCATGTCTTCTTGGTGAAATGACCAAGTCATCTTTTACTGGAAAAGGTGAAAGAGCCAAAGAGCTATTGGGTCTAGTACATACTGATGTATGTGGACCAATGAGCACTTGTGCCAAAGGTGGATATACTACTACTTCATTACTTTTACAGACGACCTTTCTAGGTTCGGTTATGTCTATCTTATGCGACATAAATCTGAATCGTTTGAAATGTTCAAACTATATCATAAAGAAGTAGAAAAATAAACAGGAAAATGTATTAAGACCCTTCGATCAGATCGAGGAGGCGAATACCTTTCCAATGAATTTGTGACATATTTAAAGGAGAATGGGATTCTCTCCCAATGGACTCCTCCTGGAATACCGCAACATAACGGTGTGTCAGAAAGAAGGAATCGAACTCTATTAGACATGGTTCGGTCCATGATGGGTTTTACAAGCTTGCCAATATCATTTGGGGATACGAATTAGAATCAGCTTGTCATATTCTTAATAAGGTTCCAAGTAAGTCTGTTTCTAAAACTCCACATGAGATGTGGTATGGACATAAACCGGTTATTACCTATCTGAGAGTGGGGGTGTTCGGCTTATGTGAAATGTGCAAAATTAGACAAATATGAACCCAAATCTGACAAATATTTTTTCATCGGCTATCCGAAAGAAACAAAGGATATTACTTCTATAATATTGAAGAACAAAAGTTGTTCATTAGTAATAGAGCAGTTTTCTTGAAAAGGAGTTCCTTAGTGAAAGAACAAATAGCTCTAATGTTGAACTTGAGGAAGTTTATCAAGTAGAAGGAACAACACAAACCAGTGAACCCCTAGAATCTGAGTTGATTAGATCAAACTCAAAACCCATTTTAGATGCACCATTAAGGCGATCTAGTAGAGTACCACATCAACCGGACAGATACTTGGGTTTTTGGTCCAGAATGATGATCCTGTTGAACTCGATGAGAACAATGAGGATCCGATCACCTATATGGATGCTATGCAAAGGACTGACTCTAATAAATGGCTCGATGCCATGAAATCCGAACTTGATTCCATGAAGGACAATAATGTATGGACATTAGTTGACCACCCGAAGGGATAAAACCCATAGGGTGTAAATGGGTTTTCAAGAGGAAAAGAGGCGCAGACGGAAAGGTAGAGACCTATAAAGCACGTCTGGTTGCCAAGGGGTATCATCAACATTATGGTATTGACTATGACGAAACGTTTTCTCCTATGGCAATGCTGAAATCCATTCGAATTATGCTAGCTATAGCAGCACACTTCGATTATGAGATTTGGCAGATAGATGTTAAAATCGCTTTTCTAAATGGTGATTTAGAAGAACAGGTGTATATGATACAACCTGAAGGTTTTATATCAGATGACGAGTCTAAAGTGTGCAGGCTACAGAAGTCTATTTATGGACTTAAGCAAGCATGAAGGAGTTGGAACATACGATTTGATAAAGTGATCAAATCTTATGGCTTTATTAAGAATAAAGAAGAACCTTGCATTTATAAATGGGCTAACGATTCTGTTATTGTATTTCTTGTATTATATGTGGATGATATTCTCTTAATCGGGAATGATATCCCTGCATTACAAGGAATAAAGACATGGTTATCATCACAATTCTCCATGAAAGATCTAGGAGAAGCATCACATCCTAGGGATGAAGATCTATAGAGATAGATCTAAGAGGATGCTAGGTTTATCCTAATCTACGTACATTGACACAGTGCTAAAGAGGTTTAGCATGGAGAATTCCAAGAAAGGCTATCTTTCGATAGGCCATGGATTTCATCTTTCTAAGAAGGATTGTCCGACAACTCCTAATGAAAGAGAACGTATGAGTCGAATTCCATATGCTTCGGCAGTAGGATCGATTATGTACACCATGACATGTACAAGACCAGATGTGGCATACTCACTAGGAGTATGAGTAGATACCAATCTGATCCAGGAGAAAAACACTGGCAAGTTGTTAAGACAATCCTTAAGTATTTGAGAAATACTAAGGACCAGTGGTTAGTTTATGGAGAGTCTGATTTGAAACTTGTTGGATATACTGATTCCAGTTTTCAATCAGATCATGATGATAGCAAAAGTGTATCAGGTTTCATGTTTATCCTAAATGGTGGAGCTGTTTGCTGGAAAAGTTCCAAGCAACATACAGTGGCAGATTCAGTGTATGAGGCAGAGTACATCACTGCATCAGATGCTGCGAAAGAAGCTGTGTGGCTGCGAAAGTTCATCTTCGAGCTTGGAGTGACACCTTCCATAGATGAACCAGTCCTGTTATACAGTGACAGCACTGGTGCCATAGCTCAAGCAAAGGAGCCACGAGCACATCAGCGCACCAAGCACATACTGCGCCGGTTTCATCTTATTTGAGAGATAGTAGACCGAGGTGACATAAATCTTCAGAAGATTGATGGAAAGGAAAACCTAGGTGACCCATTTACTAAAGCACTCAGCATCAAGGAGTTTGACAACTGTAAGTTGAAGATGGGTATTAGATACTGTAATGAGTGGCTTTAGGCTAAGTGGGAGTTTGTTGGGAATTGTATCCTAAAGCCAATCATTTGATGATTGTGCTGATGTAAATTGTATATAAATTGATATATTAATAAAAGTTATTTGGTAGTTTATTCATTACAAGAACATCTTCTTAATACTCCTGAAAGTAATGAAGCCCTTAGGATCTTCCTCATGATAAAGAAGGATTTATCTTAGAAGGTCCTTAAAAGAGTTCGCGACCAAATGATATACTATGACAGGGCCATAGTACTATCAATTATAGGATGTTGTATACCATATTTATTGGTTATCCTCTTAACCAAGGAGTGTAGAGACACTGGTATGACATACAGGTGAAAGTGTAGGAGTACATTTCACCGAACGTGACTCATTTCCGGATACTTTGTATCAAGAGTTAATCCGAGAAGATATAGGTATAAGTATCCTTTAGACCTGAAGATCACAACCAGTGGCTTACAAGCAACTCATTGTACTTAGATGCCGGACCACCTAGATTTCTAATCCATCTACGAAAGGTTACTGGGTACAGTAAGTACTTATGGTAGTCAGTTGTGGATCAAGATGGAATTTGACCTATCCCATTAAAAGGAGAAATGTTTGTGTTTCAATTTAGCAAGACCTTGGCCAAGGCACTTCATGTGAAAGTCACATGATCACTAAAGTTGAAATCACTTTATGGATTTGCTATTTAGAGTTGACATGCTCTTAAGCCATCCTTAGCATTTATGGTCAAGAGGATGAATTATACGGTAACTGTTCTTAGGGTTCTTGGAGTTTGCTCGGCAACTCTTCGACCTATCCGGACGTCAGATTCCATTGCTAGATAGGCACATCGATTAGTATAGAAAGTTGTTTCTATGCTACCGGCTTAGGTTCGAACCTAGAGAGTCACACGCATAGAAGTTTCCTAGGATGATCTATTTGCTGATCAACGATTGAGAATTGTATATGACTTAATTAATCAATTTGATTTATTGAATTATCTCAATTAGGTTAAGTACAATTGAATAAGATTCAATTTGGTTTAAGTCTATTAGAAGGACAAGTCAATTTCAAATATTGATTTGAAATTAGACTTGATTTGAATTTAAATAGATTTAGGACTAGCCAAATTTGATTTGGGCTTGGACCATGATCTATGTGGGTTAAGTCAAATAAATTCAGATCAGAACCCAAACCTCTCGAATATGAATCTCATATGATGAGATGGCTAAAATCTCATCTCATGAGATAGAATTTAATGCATGACATTTATTTACCAAACGTCGGATTTATCCCTCGTCTCTTTCGTTTTCTCTGAACGACGGAACTAAACCAATCGCTGCGACTCCTTGGTTTTCTTCGAACGTCGGAATTAAAACCAAACGCCGCGCCTTCGGCATCTCTTCGCTTTTGCCAAACGACAGATTCTTAAATGTCAGAATTAAATGTCAAGGCTAAATCTAGACTATAAATAGAGGGCATTCCCTCACCAGAGAACACAGAACAAAAATAGAATAACAATACACGATTAGTCGTGGATTGTAATTCTAAATTGTTGTGGATTGTAATTCTAAAATGTTAGAATAGAAAATTCTGGTGATTCTGGTGTTATTGGAAGCCTGGTGGATCTTGGAGGAAGATTCAAGTGAGAGGATTCAAGATCAGCAAAGCTATTTTCCGCGAGTTAGCACTCCCGGAAATCTGATCATTCGGGGCTTCACGTGGACGATACTAGAGGCCGGACAATTGAACGGCTGCAGAGCAATAAGGATTTACCTACTGTTCTTAAGGTAAGTGATTTGATCCCTAGATCTTAAGGCAGGCTCCAAGATATAGTGTGACTAGTCATCTTGAAGATCAAGATATGATCTTGATGTTTTTATATGCATATTTTATATCAAACGACCTTGAATATATAGGCAAAGATATGATCTTGATGCATATTAGATAGATTAATATGTAATCTTTTATTTCCGCAATGATAATAGTTATCAATTTTTAAAAATATGCATGCTTCGAAGACTATTTCTCTCTATAGTACCAGTCCTCCCTTATTGAGTACCTATCTTTTTGCACTAAGAACATATTCCAATGCTGCTACAAACACTAACAAGGTTAGTAGATAGTGGACTATGGTGCAAGTACAAGATAATTATTATCAAATTTTTACCATTAGGCCAAAATAAAAATTATCTCTCTTCATAATTAAAAAAATAATAAAATTATTATTAAAGAAAAAATTGATTTAATAAATGATGATGAAGTATTGTTATAAAATAAAATAAATTTAATTCAATGGTGGTTCTTTATATTTTTAACAAAATTCAAAATTGACACCACTATCACTACTACTACTACTACTATCTGGAGTTAAACCTGAGGTAGAAGATATTGTATCTTTATTATATCTTTGATCATATCATCTAAACATTTCATTTAATATTTTTCTAATTTCATCTTTAAATCTACTACTATTTACTTTAGAATTCTTATTTTTATAAATTGCTTCTAATATTATATACAAACCATCTAATTTAACTATAAAATATATAATTAAACTAAACAATGCAAATATAAAATTTCTTCCCAATTTTATTATTTTTTATTTACATTGGTAAAATTATATCTTTAAAACTTTTTGCTTTCCTATATTATGAAAAATAGTTGGTAATGTTATATATTTGATGCAAAACTAAAAGAGAGGTAGGATAATAAGTATTAAATAAAATATAATAGTTTCATAAAAACATTCTAGGAATTGTATAATAATATTAGATTTATTCCATTAAGAATCTAATATAGGTTCACAAGAGAGGTGAATATTATAAAACATCATAATAATATCTTTATATTCAAAATATTATTGTAACATTAAATATATAGAATTACAGATGGGTACCGGGCCATGCCAGCACGATCCATTAAGCCGTGCCGTGCTGGGCTCAAAAAATTTGGCTCGCCGGCCTAGCACAGCACGGCCCACAAGGGCCTGGGCCATGCCGCATAGCACGGCCCATAAGGGAGTCATGCTGTAAATCGCTATTTTTTTTTTTTTTTGGCTTTTCGTTGAGTTTTGGATGGCTCGAAAATCGCAATGGAGAGTGGTCATGGGACTCGTGGGGTCTCAGGAAAGGAAGACTTGGACGCTTCCAGATCAGAGACAGAAGCAGACAGGGCAGGCCTTGCCGCAGTGGCAACGTCGCAGACGGAGAAGAGGAGGTGGTGGTAGGGAAGGAGCACCATCGAGAGTAGCCAGCACGGCACGCGCAGCAAAGTCGCACCGGCACAACCGGTCCGAGTCAACGTGGGCCGACTCGGCATCCTCCACCGAAGATTCACCCATGCACTCCTCTGTCTTTTCCTAGGGTGGGGCAACGACGACTAAGGTGACGGCGGCCTGCTGGAGCTGGGCATGGAGAGAGGCAGTGTTGCCTACTCCGCAATGGCTTTGGCTTGCCACGCTATCGATTTGGTCCTCAGGCGGGCGAGGCGGTCCCCGAGCTCGGTGCTCCGCCGCATCGCTGGCTCCACTTTTGCCTCCTTTTCTCGAAGCCTCCGTGGGCCGAATCCTCTGCGGCGCCAACAGTACCCTGGTGGGCCGTGCCAGGCACGGCACGGCCTGGGCTCGGCATGGCCCATGGCCCAAAATAGGGTACGAGCCATGCTGGGCCAGGAAATTTTTTTAACGGGCCATGCCTGGCATGGCCCGTTTAATAATGGACCGTGCCCTTAAACGGGTCGTGCTGAGCACGACCCATTAATTTGGCCAGCATGGCGGGCCTGGGCCGTGCCGTGCCAGGCACGGCCCAGTTCCTACCTCTATATAGAATTCTATCTATGTTTTATATCTAATAAAAAATATTTACATTTTAATCATGGCAAGGACATAAAAATTTAAATTTTTATCTTCTTCTTTTATGATTATATATATTTAATAGCATTTTTAACTTTACTTTCATATGATTCAATAACTTTTAAACCATCTTATACAATTAAATTTATAATATGACATAAACATTTAATATAAAATAATTTCTTATCTAAGATGGGACATAGATGCGGTTTGAGTAATTCAACAGCAACAGTCTTATTAGATGTATGATCTAAAATAATTTAAAATATTTTATCATATATATGATACTCACATATTGTTTACATGATGAGCATGAATGGTGATGGCAATAGATAATTAATTTAAAACTAAGAAATCTTTTTATACTACTTGGTCATAATCAATAAAATACATGATAACACAAATTTAGTTCCATAATACTAGTCTATATATCAGATCTAAGTTCTATTCTACTATCAAAAATTTTAAAATATAAAATTATATTTTCTTTATAATCAAAATATTATTGAAAATAATCAAATTTAATGAAAGTTTTTTTAATACAGGATTTAAGGCATTATCATACATTTTTCAAATCTTGGATTTTCGATAAAAGTAAAAGATATTTTACTAGCTACAATAATTTTAATAATTCTTTTAAATTTAATTCTTGAGAATAAGAAAATTTTTCCGGCCCACATCTTTGGCCAAGTATAATTTGAGATTGGGTGGTATCATGAGCTACATTTCTCTTATTTCTTTCAACGGTGAGCCAGATGATTGATTTTGTCAGAAGTATTGCAGCAATAGTCTTTTTGTAGACCTTATAGATCATATGGAGCCCCTTACCAGCAATTTTCTTTATGTCAAAGTGTAGCCAAACTCCAAAGGTCCTGGGTCTAACCTTGGATTTAGTGGTCAACGTGGCATTGATGGCAGCAATGAGCTTAGAGATATATTGGCTCTAGTTTGTGGTTGGTGTGCCTCATACTTGGTCATGTCGATGTCAAAGTTGAAAAACTTTTGGCCATGGCATGGGTGAGAATTATGAGCACTAGATAGCCATGGCATGGGTGAGAATTATGAGCACCAGATTTTATTGATAGTAGGGGATAGAATGTACGAGTAAAAACTAGAAAGAGATATTAGGACAATTAGCTAGAAATTAGAGAGAAATTAAGATAGTATATGAGGATTAGAAGGGCTTGTAGGAAGATGATAAATGCTTATAGAAATTAGAGAGAAATTAAGAGAGTACAAGTGAACTTTGGAGAGCTTGTAGTTTGGCGTAGGATGAGGAAAAAGATTTGAAGCCTATTTATAAAGGTTGGAGGACTTTCAAATGATCCAAATGAGTGAATAACCTTGGAAACTAATCGGAAAGACAAATAGGTCTCCTTGACCAAAGAATCAGAATATCCTTAACCTAAGCATTTATGGTAGTTAGGAAGGATAGAACCAAAACTGGATGAAATACTCTCAAACTAACATTTTTGGCCATTTTGGGGATTTTGTTGAGAAAAATCCATTGAAGTCGGGCATACCAAAAGAACGCCCAATAGGCCATGCTTGGCGTGCCTAATGAACCAGCCTAATGGACGTATTGATCCGCTAGTGCTATGCAGCTGTGTCGTGTTGAGTTATATTGGGCCGGCCCATTTGATATTTTACTCTAGGATTATTCTTTATTTGCTTATTTTTAATTTCTACTTAAATAGATAAATATAGTGTTCAAAGGATAATCTATTTAAAAATATAATGTAAAGAAAGAAGATTTTTTTTTTTCTATTTCTAGGGCCATGCGGCAACATTTTTGGGAGTAAAAGGGGATTAAAAAAAAATCCTTGGGTGACATCCTCGCATGAGCAAAACATAACATATTTTGATATTTCATGACTCAATAATCCATTTTTCAAACCCTACACTATCTCACTAACTTGATTTTTGTAAGGGTTAGAAGTCAACTAACGAAATAGGCGATCATAGCCATGCATTATTTTTACGTGCCTGTCCCATCCAATATATCCATAGGCTATTGAATTTAATTAATGCACCGATAATAACCCGAATAGCACAGTAATCATATTTAAGCTGCCCGAATTGGGCTCCGACATTGTTGGGGCCTCTACAATCAAATTTGTTTCCACACATTTGTTTGAATAGAATTAAAATTTAATTTTGATTTCATATGAATTTAGAATTAGTAAAATTATTTGAAATTTGGATCATTACTCAAAATTACAAATCTAATCACACCATTCCACCTACCCCCTCCCCCTTAAAAAAAAAAAAAAAAAACAAAAAAAAACCTTGCCATCAAAATACCTCTTTGTTGTAACCAATATTCCCCCTCTTCTTGATGGAGACCTTTTTACCCTCTTTTCACCCAACATACCTCTCCCTTTCTCTTCCCCCCTCATCTCCTTTCCAAACTCTCTACCCATGAGGTGAGACAGATCTTATCTTGATATTTTGGATTACTTATCATCGAATTTTGGCAAGTTATAGCTGGTTTCTTGTCTCCTCCCAAACTCTCCAACCACATGAAATGAGAAGAATCTTATCTTGATATTTTAGATTACTTATCATCAAATTTTGGCAAGTTATATTGATTTATCCCGTATTTCTTATAAAAATATTATTTCTTTTAATGATTGGTTTTGATTTTATAAGTATCATTTATAATTTTTATTTTATTTTCAATATATTGATTTAGTATATGGCCTACATAAGCTTTTGATTAGGGTTGAAAGTAGATCGGGCTAGGTCAAGTAAGGTACTAGCAAGCTTGGCTTGAAACTTTTTTAAGGTTTCGACTCTGGCTTGAGCCTAATTTTTTTGAAAATTGGGCTTGAGCCCAACTTCCAAGCCGAGTTTAAAACTTAATCAAGAACCAACAATAATTCATTTAAGTTAAAAATTAAATTGAGAAAGTCAATTTTAGTTTTTAAATATTTGTTTAAAAAGTTTTTAAAATAATTGTATCTAATTACTTTAGAAAATTTATTATGATATAAAGATCTATTATTATACAATTTCTTGAAAATTTAATATAAAATTTAAAAGGTTCGTTATATTTTAAGGTCTTAGGATTACATTTGAATTAGATTTGAGTTTAACAAAGAGCCAAGACTTTGGACCTTCTTCGGATTTGGGCTCAGGCCAGGCCAAATAGTGATCGAGCTTAGTTTGACATATTTTTGGACTTTAATTTTAAGTGCAAACCTAATTCAATTTAGTTCGGACTTAGTCTATGGTCTAATTCGAAGTTAATTAAACGGGCTCGATAGGCTTTAGACTGGTTCAAAACCACCTTTTACGCTACTTTTAATAATGATTCTGATTTTTATATGAATTAAATAATTTTAACTCAAGTTTTAGTAAAATTTGAATTCAATTTTAATTTCAAACCAAATGAATGGCCAATTTCTAACCAAACGGGCCCTCGGACCTTTGATTCTTTTCGTGGAATGCTTCTGTCTATTTTTTCGCTTGAGAGAGATGCCTGGCCGCATCCCACACGGTACGCGGGTAAAGAGTCATCTTCAATCATTATTGCTTTTAGGTGAGGTCTTTGCTTAAAGGGGCGTGGTGCAGAAGTGCAACGTACGTTGATTGGCCATACGCATGTATGATCATATATGTAATGCACGAAAGAACAAAATTATTATTGATTATGCATAGCTACACATGCATGCGATGCACAAAGACCTTTCCTTGGTTAAAATCATAAGTGACGGTGAGCCACTTAAATTCCATGGCTGGGCCCATGCCATTGCCTTGAAATCATAGACTTTGATAGGCTTCAACATTGACAAAGGCATGCGACCTAGCAGAACCAGCAGCCACAGATGAAATAAGGCTTCAATCGCCCACATCACAGAAGTTCCTCTTCTTTTCAAAATCATATGTGGCTGAGGGCCATTTAAATTTCAAAGCTGGCCCATGCATCGACTTGAAATCCTCACATTTGACGTGCTGAAGTATTCAAATTCTAGAGTGTGGGTCCACTTTGATAGACTTAAACGCTAACACGAGGCATGCTGGATGGACCTAGCAGAACCACTCAAACGTGATTAATTGAGGCTTCAATCACATGTACCAAGGAAATTCCCTTCTATCATTTCAAATATCATCATGAGGCTAAGGCTTCATTTGGCTAGAGTTTTTTTTTTTTAAAAAAACAATTCAAAAGCACTTTCAAAAATTTAAAAATATTTTTAAATAATTTTAATAGTATTTAATAAAGTTTTTAAGTTTAAAATTTTATTTGAAAAAGCTTTAATTTGGATGTTTTCCCAAAAATTCTATTTGTTAGATGTAGGAAAGCTAATTTTAGATTTGAAGAATACATATTCGAACAATATATAAAATAATATTTATATTATAACATAACTATAATGTAATATAACCATTATATTTATTATACTATAATTTTATAATATTACTATAATTATGTCATAATAATGTTATATTATGTTATTAGATGATGATAATAATAATTATAGTTTAATATAACCATTAAATGCTAAAAAATATATCATAATAACTTTACATTATAATCATTATTATATTATAATAATTTTTAATAATAATTTTTAATAGATTAGATAGTTGAAAGGATAATATAGTGCATTGCATTATTTTTATTTTAAAAGTGTTTTCTTGGTTTGGTTACCGATATATGTTAAAATTTTACAATACTTTAAAATTATAATTGCCAAATAGTAAATACTTTTTTTAAAAGTATTACAACTAATAGCTTCACCAAATAGGGCCTAAGAGTCAATAAAAGCAATCCATAATAAACCGTTCAAGAGATGGTGTTTATGTCCATATATATAACAATACTATGATTGATATAGGAAATATGGCTATCGTGCATAGGCAACATCATAGTTCCTTCAAAATAAAATGTTGATGATTATAAAATATTTTACTTTGAGGGATCATTTGGTTGGATGAAAATAAGAATTGAAAATTTTTCTATCCTCATTTTGGCACGTTTGGTCGAGAGAGAAAAAATTGTATATACAACCTACATATGTTTTTCCCTCTTCAACCTATTTATTTTCCATGATTTTTTTCCTCCTATCAAAAATATTAAAGCACCAAAAGTTTAAAAATGCATCTCAATATATATATATTTTATTTCCCTCTCATGTCCATCTAATAACCCATTAGCTTTTTCATATCTAGAACCCTCATACATGTTGACTTTCACCCTAAAAAATAAATAATAATAATAATTTAATTATTTTATAATATTTTTAAATTACTATTATTATTTATAATATTTTAATATTTTAATAATTGTTCTTGTTTTATAAATCTAACCAGCAATAATGCAATTAATAAATATGCATTAATTATTAATTAGATTATCCTTTTGTCTGATGAGGGGTGGCATTATTATAGAAATGGGCATACATTAATTAGATTATCATCCACCATTAAACTTTAATGGGATAAAGTATACAAAAATATACAGAAAATCAAATTGTCATAAGGGTTGGCTCCACAAGCATACAAAACATTTCCATTTGTCAATGAACATATCTAATATATAATAATAATAAAATCCATACATAAGAAGTAGTGTTCATTAGAATGACATGTATATGTTAGCTATCTTCTATTTGATAGCCTTTATACAAATATCTATATTAATATATGCGGCTGCTATTTCTACTATCTAATATAATTATATTTATCATCAAAACACACTTTAATATATATTAACTAAACTTAAAACTAGTTTACATGTATGTAGAGAGAACCAACCTTGCTTCTACTAGCTCATATCTGATTGTTTATCAACTTACTAGAAAAATAGATAAATAAATAATAATTAGTTTGACAATCTAACAAGTAACACTTCATTTTAAAAACAATAGATTAAGCAATATTTAAGATTTTAATTTGATAAATGTAAACAAATAATCATGTATATGCGGCATACAATAAAATTATAAATATATTATTTTTATTGAATGCATAAGTTAGCATATCATATTTCTACAACATAAATATACCATATATGAAGTCTATATGCTCAATAGCCCAAATAAAATCTCAAATTCTAAGTTTAATAAAAGTCAAATACCAAATCATACATTTTGAATCTCAAATCTCAGTTCTATATTATTTCTTCAAATGAGGACTATAGCCATATTTGACCCCTGTGACATGAGTCCATGACCTATTTTGGCCAAAGTCCATAGGCTAGAATGAGGAGAAATTCTATTATGAATGCAAAAGATAGAGATACAAAGGTATAGAGATGGATCTCATAAAACCTTGATTCCTAATACATTGATATTCTTTCCAAACCTTTTTTTTAAGAAGATGAGAAACAAGAGATATGAGGCCAGGTACAGAAGTGACTCTCTGAACCGCCATCAATCTCACAAAAGGTTTCCAATCAATTTTTTTTCTCCAAATTTATTGACCTAAATCATAAAGTATGCAAATTAAGAAATTTAAGGCACACTTATAGCTATGATTTATATGAAAGAGTGCAACGCAAACATGTCACTCATACTTAAATGGAAAACTTCTCTTGCATAACATCCTTATAAATTCTTTGTAATAATAATCATAGGTGTCCATTTAAAGTACATCCAGCATCATTTTCATATTTTATTTTTATATGACATTACCAAGAAACTCCTCACGGAGGACTAAAAAGAGACATCTAACTCTGTATGCATAATTGTCCATGGGAGGATACTAAAACTGATTTACTGCGAGTTCCAGGGAGTTGAGCTGATCGCCCAATGACAGGAGCATATGGACCACAGTATCCATTGTTGGTCTTTTGTTTCTGTCTTCTTCTAAGCACGACACTGCTATCTCTACCAACTTCTTTGCTTGCGTGCGGTTGAACTGTCCACTTAACGTAGAATCCACAATCTCTTCGACCCATGACTCTTCTCCACTCTCTAGTTTTCCATTTAACAGTCTAACGAACTTTATAAGCGTTCCTTCAACCTCCTCTTCCTCATTGATGATCCAATTTGAAACCCTGCTTCCCTTCACCATCTCCAGAAGTACGACTCCATAGCTGTAGACGTCAACCTTTGCAGTGATTGGAAGATTTGTAGTCCATTCAGGAGCCATGTATCCCCTGGTTCCTCTAATCCGTGAAGTGTCTGAACCAACTCCACCTCTCTTAGACAGCTTTGCCAATCCAAAGTCGGCAATCTTTGGGTCAAATTCATCGTCCAAGAGTATGTTCTCAGGCTTCACATCACAGTGGATGACCCACTCAAGGCACTCATGATGAAGGTATGCTAATCCTTTTGCCACCCCTACTGCAATCTCGAACCTCTCGCTCCATCCCAGAACATTCCTTGTGCCATGTTCGTTGAAGATGTGCTTGTCCAAAGAACGATTCGCCACATACTCGGAAACCAACAGCTTGTGCTGACCTTCCGAGCAGAATCCCCATATTCTCACAAGGTTCTTGTGATATTCTCCTTATCACGCTCAATTCAGCGCCGAACTCTCCTTGGATCTCGTCTTCTAACTTCTTCACCGCCACCACCCTCTTATCATCCAATACTCCCTTGTACACAGCACCCGAGCCTCCCCTTCCGATCTCATCCATGAACCTTCCAGTTGCCTTTTCGATCTCTTTATATGTGAACTGCCTGAATTGACTTGATATCACCCTCCACCCTTCTTCCAGGGATGTTGGCTTCCGTTCCTTTCTGAACATAAACCACCATCCTGATGAAATAAACAGGAATTCGATCGCACCAATTGCTAATACGAACCAATAGAGACTCGCATACTTACTAGAAGAAGTCGTTCTAACTTCATCCTGACTCGCATTGCAAATGGGCTCGCGCGCTTGAGGAGCACCGGACCTCAAGTTTGCCGAACCTCTGGGAATCTTCAAGTATATGCTGCCTCGGATGGTCGGATAACTTCTCCCATTAAAGAGAATAGTCTTGGAATAGCAGTCACCTGTACCATATATATAACGGAATCCTTCACAAGAACAAGCCTCTTCACATATATTCTTGCAATACTCAAGGGAAACGTTGGTTGTCTGATTTAGATCAAAGCCCCAGAAATCTATTTGGGGTAGCTCTAGATATTCAAATTGTTGGGTGCCGTTGCAATTGATATCAAACTTTGGCTTGCAACCTTGGCGCCAGTCGCTTGGATTACTCATTTCATAATTAGGAGGGCATGAACAAACCTCTTTAGATTGCATATATGTGCAAATCCCATTCCTGCCACACAAGCCATGTACGTGGCAGAGCTGTGGAAGAGCTTCCCAAGTAACCGACCACTTTCCAGTCGATTCATCCAGGCTATAGAGCCTAAGATTGCCGTCGTAATCCAGTGTCAGCCTTCTTAAAATTCCGGGACCCTTGTCGGAAGCATTGAATCCAAATAAATCGCTTGAAACAAACTCTCCCATCACATCCAGTACTGCATATCTGCTGAAGTTATAATACACTCTGTAATGGTAAATCTCGTCGTAATCAGGACTGGGCCAGTATGTGCTAGAAATCTGATCAGGTCCTTGGTATATGAGTATGAGGATGTTATTACTGTCGAAATGCAAGCTATTGTAGCCTGAAGAGAGCGATCCTTTAGCAGCAGCAGATACTACTTGTGTGCTACTGATAATTGGTTGCGTAGCGAGAAGAGTATCAGTAGGATAATCAAAGCTTTGCCATAGAATGTTACCGCTGCGGTCCTCCACGACGAGATTACCGGTGTCCAGTAGCTTCACTCGATCTGCTTGTGTTGAGATTGTACTGGTGGTCCAAACAACCGTGCCATCAGCATCTGTGAGAACTAAGCTTCCATCGTTGCGGAAACTTATTTTTGATCCATGACCGTTTACGGGACGATCCCGGTTTGCTGTCCAAGCGATGGTCTTGTTGGCCGAGTTGGTGAACCAGATCGAGAAGACGTCGGCATTCGAGCCGACGTTGTAGTAGAAGCCGCAGGTGAAAGACTTGCTTGGGGAGACGAGGATATCTGAGTCATCCTCTACAGAGAAAGAAGACCCTTTCAACAGAGAGCTAGGTGCTGCAGCTTGTGATTCAGAGGAGGAGAGCAAGAAGAGGAGGAAAAGAGGAATGAGGATGGCTGCAAGTAGTGGTGGAGATGGATTCCTCATGGCCTTATGTGGAATGGGTATACGAGAGGAGAGTCTCTCCCGTTGAGATGTTTAATAGGTGAAGGGAGAAGAGAACTTGCATTTCGTGCCCTTTGAAAGTTCAATGAATTTGCTTGCATCTGAATGGTACGCAACGAAACGATGACCGTATTCTTCAAAGTCAAATAAACCTTACGCTTTGCATGGAAACTAATCATCTGAATAGTACGCGCCCGCTGTCAAGGAAAGTGACTGTCCTCTTCAAAGTCAAAAATAAACCTTATACTTTGCATGGAAACGAATCATCTTCTTCCAGCCAAATCAAAGCTAGAAGTGTCAAACGATTGGACAGCTCGACCCTCTACAGGAGCCNCGTGGGTGGCCGCGATGTTACAAGTCCACTTCCTTCGGGAACCTCCCATGGGCGTCTGTGCTGCCCCTTTCTCCCTTCGTCGCCCTCGGTAGCGCTTTGATCTTTTATCGCGGGTTACCTCCGAGGTGGCCGATTGGGCAGTCGGGGTCGGCCTTGTTCCCGCTCTCGTACGTATTTCCTCTAATTAAATCAGGAGACAGGTAGGGGCCTACATGTATGATATCATGACGAGTGAAGGAGAATTACGGTTCGATTGAAGAGAGGGAGCCTAAGAAATGGCTACCACAATTAAGTGAGCCAGCAGGCGCGCAAATTACCCAATCCTGACATGGGAAGGTAGTGACAATAAATAATAATACTGGCCGGCTCTTCAAGTCCGGTAATTGGATTGAGTAGAATCTAGTACAATCTAAATCCCTTAACAAGCGGATCCAATATTGCAAGGCAAGTCTGGTGCCAGCAACCAAGGTAATTCTAGCTCCAATAGCATATATTTAAGTGTTGTAGTTAAAAAGCCTGTAGTTGCACATTGGGCTGGGTTGGCTGGTCCACCCCATGGAACGGTGTGCACCGGCGGTGCCACGGTGTGCCCGAATGACTGACTATAAGGTCCTATCCGGGATTGATGATGCCTTCAGTCCGATCCATGCCTTTGTGCCGAGAATGCAGCCTAAACCCTAAATGCCCTAAACCATTGATAACACCTAATTAAAACCCAAAACCCTAAAACCTAAAACCCATAATCCTAAAACCCTAAAACTATAAAACCCTAAACCCGCAATTAAACCCTAAAACATAAAACCCCTAGGACCCTAAACCCCTAAAAACCCTAGAACCCTAAAACTGTCAAACCATAAAATCCTAAAACCCTAAATCGAAATTAGCAACGCATTGAAATGTGTCGCTGTTTAGCGATGCAAATTGCATCGCTAAATAGCGACGCATATAGAATGCATCGCTATATAGCGACGCATATCGAATGCGTCGCTAAACAGCGACACATTTTTTTGCGTCGCTGTATAACGACGCATATATTTGCATTGGTAAATAGCGGACACATTTATGCGTCGCTAAAAATTAATAATTTATAATAATATTAATTTTATTTAGTAATTATTATAGTTTATTATATATAATATTATATAGTGATAATTTTATATATCGAAATATATGAGGAAATTTATGCCGCTCGTTTCACTGGACTAGCCCCTGGGGTGACGTGAGTATGGCTGCGATGTTACATGTCCGCTTCCTTCCCGTGGCCAGTGCTGGCCATTTCTCCCCTTTGCCGCCCTCGGTGGCGCTTCGATCTCTTATCGCAGGTTACCTCCCAGTGGCCGATCGGGGGGTCGGTCTCGGCCTTGTGTGCTCCCGTCTGTCCCCTAAATCAGGAGACGGGTAAGGGCCTACCATGATGGTGACGTATGGGTGACGGAGAGTTATGGTTCGATTTAGGAGAGGGAGCCTTTGCAGACCATCGTCTTGTTCCTACGCGCAGTAAAACCATGGAACCTGTGCTATTGTCACCGAAAGGGCTCGAAGGGAGTTTTACCACGAGGTGTCACTCTCTTCCTACTCTCTGGCTGCAACCCCTCTCACCGTGCCACGAGAGCCATTGGAAACCGGGAGCGAAAGGGGGATGGAACAAGGAATCCTCTGATCTCCATAAAGAGACCACGTTGAAGAAGGTCATAGGAGAACCTCGCTCTTCCGCCCCGACTGATGGAGTACTCCCAAGAAACACAACTCATCGGAAGCCTTGAACTGTATTGCACAATTCTACTATGAAAAATATAAAAAGAATCAAGCTTTCAACAGAATGACCATACTTGTATGCATCAAAAGTGCTAAATTTCCTGTTGGGATGTCATTTTTCCTTTACTGATTCCTTGACTGATTGGCGATATATAGCACAAACAGCTTCCATGCAGAGCTTGAAATCCTCTAGAATTGAAGAATGCATATCTTCCTAACTATCCCAGTTCATAGTTTCCTTTCTGCAATGATTCTTAGCAAAATCTCCATTAGAAGCTAAATCAGCAGCTTCTCTTTCAGAAGCGTCTCATATAGTGCTGTTGGGATGTCGTTTTTCCTTTACTGATTCTTTGACTGATTGGCGATATATAGCACAAACAACTTCCATGCAGAGCTTGAAATCCTCTATAATTGAAGAAAGCATATCCCTGAACCATCGAACCCTAAAACCTATTTAGCGACACATACTAATTCGTTGCTAATGCGTCGCTGTTTAGCGACGCTTAACGATGCATCGCTGAATAGCGACACATAACGATACGTCACTGTTTAGCGACGCAATTATAAGTCGCTAAACAGCAATGCATGAATATGCATCGCTATTCAGCGATGCATAAATATGCATCGCTGTTTAGCGACGCATAACGATGCGTTGCTATTTACAGCAACACATATTTATGCGTTGCTGTTTTGCAACGAAAATTTTTAAAGTTGCTAAATCCGTCGCTAATTAGCGACTGATCTAATGAGCCGCTAAATTGCATCGCAGATTTTATGGGTCGCAATTGCGTTGCAATTTTATCGTTATTTTGTGACAAAAATTTGCGTCGCTAAATGGCGTTGTTATTTCATGAATTTCTTGTAGTGTATGCTGGCTTGCTGCTTTCACCATCCTCTCTTACTTTAAGCTTACTTAGTGATGATTTAAATCCACTGTTTTTCCTCCCATGATGGAACTCTACTGGGCGCTTGAAATCTCCAAAGGATTTTGCTCTTATAGTTGGATCGTGACCGGTCTAAATGGGCCAATTGAAACTGATTGATTTGACCTCAATCGATATGGACATGTTCCTCATCAAGACTCAATTCCAAAATCAAGCTGAAAGAGTCCAGCAATGTTAGATCTAATCCAGATGGAACTGGTCAGATATGACAGAGAAAGGCAGTCCATGGCATTAATCCTGAAGATCCAATTTAAATCTGATTTCTCCTTTTTGTTCTCTTCATTCGTAAATAAGATTTAAAGACACTTTTATACAGTACAAATGTTTATTTTCTTAAACATGCAAATCTACCTGGCCGTTATCATCCTGCAGACCAGGGCTTGTTTTCTGCTTTTGTCTGCTAGGTGCACATGAAGCAGCAACTCCAATGAAGATCCAATATGCTATTTTAAGTACAATATGACTTGGCTCAACTCATTCAAAGTTGAACCAATCAACCTGCTGGCATCCTGAATGTCCTTGTCAGTACAAGATTTATTTTCTTTTTCTGATATTTGAAAATTTGTTGATTTTCCTGCATTTTGCAGGATTTTTAGGTGTTCTTTCAAATTTCTATATTCAAACTTCCTATCATTCCTGTTTCTGTTCTCTCTGACATGTCTTTAACCCAAAGCAGTAAATACTCCACTCTTCCACTCCACCTAACACATAATCTGTTACCGTATTATTCTGATAATATGGATATTATGGATGCTTTAGTCCTTTCACGTGCTTTAAAATTAAATGATAACCATACAGATTTTTTGCTATGTATACTTTGCCTATAAGATTTTTTCTGCTTATTAAATTTGGTTCATGTACATTTGAAATGTCATTGTCTGTTGATTTCTTTTCTTCTTTGCTTTTTTGGTTCCCTTCTCTGTGTATAAATCTCTAACATGGGGTCAGCTTCAATGGAGAATGTTGGTAAAAAAGCTGCTTAAATAATTCATAGCATGTCTTACATCTCTGCAGATGCCATGCATTCCAAATTAATTATGTTGTTGCATAACATCCACGTGATATGCCTGCTGATAAATATGCTTTCAGCTCATAAATAAAGAACAAAATGACACTTGTTTGAATAACACCTCTATCTAAGCTTTTGTTGATTTTTGATATTTCCATCTTATAAACAAAACTTGTTTCCTTTGCAACAGCTGGGCTTTTATACATGTCGAAGAGGTTGCTTCCCATCTCTGTATACCTATTGCAGGTATAGTTCTCCATTGATATCTGAATGATGGTGTGGATTAAATTTTCTTAAATGATGCCCTATTCATTTAATAATCAACATAATGATTATTCTATGCTCTATAGTAATAAACTACTGTAAGCTGCTATACTAATTAAATTATCATTCCTCTTCTGCTATACTAATTTATTTATCATTCCTCTTCAACCTTGAGGTGTATCATACACCACTAATTTAATTGTGAGTGAGGTTTAGTTGCCATAAGGTTTACAAGGTAGCTAATGATGAAGTGTGAACACATGCTAGGTAACATACCGAAAGGAAAGGTAAACAAGTGGACATGGTTGAATACAAAATATATGCTCAGATGATGCTAAATACCATAAGTAGGATTGCAAGTACTAGTAAATCATAGAATATGATTCTCCTTCCTCCTCTTCTCTCTCAATCTCTCTTTCTCTCTCCCTCTCTATATCTGAGATGCCTCTCAGACGGAGACGGAGACTGAGGAAATACCCAGGAGCAGTAAAAATAGATCGAAGGAGATCAATAAAACCAGAACAGGGAAAGGGAGAGCTTACCCAGATTTATTTTTGCTTCTATGTGGTAGAGTTTTAAAGGCGGCAGGGGAGGGTTCCGGCGTCCGGAGGTTCACGGTGGAGAGGAGCTCACGGGGTCTCAGATTTGCAGAGGGGAGCTCGTGAGGGTCTCAGATTTGCGGAGGGGAGCTCGACGGAGTCTCAGATTTGCGGAGGGGCTCGTGGGGTTTCAGGAAGAAGAGAAGAAAATCGCGGGAGGGTTCCAGGGAAAAAGGAAAAACGGGGAAAAATATCTTTACCTGGGCCGAGTGTGATCTTATTACGACGATTAATTTTCGTCATAATAATTCAACTTATTACGGCGATAATTATATTTTCACCGTAATAGCGCAAAAATAAAAAAATATACTCTCACCTATTACGGCGACATTAAAATTTTGCCGTTATAAATTACCTTATTACGAGCAAAAAATTTTTCACCATAATAGCGAAAAAATAAAAAAAATATACTCTCATCCTATTACTGTAACATCTAACTGTCGCTGTTACAAATCAACTTATCACGGGGAACAAATATTTTTCATCGTAATAGATAAAAAATTAAAAAAATATATACTCTCAACCTATTACGGCAACATCTATCTGTCGCAGTTATAAAGCAACTTATTATGGCGAAATAGAAATTTCGCCATAATAGCATGAAGAAAAAATAAAAATAAATGTGCTCCCTATTATGGCGAAACAAAATTTTTGCTGTAATAGCACGAAGAAAAATTAAAAATAAAATCTGCTCCCTATTATGGCGAAAACTATTTTTCGTCGTAATAGAACAAAAATAAAAATAAAATAAATTTGCTCTATATTACGGCAAAATATATTTTTGCCATAATATCGCCAAAAAAAATACTCACCCTATTACAACGACATTTAGATGTCATCATTACAAATATAGCACAAAAAAAAATATGCTCCATATTACGGCGAAAATAATGTTTCACCGTAATAGAACAAAAAATAAAATAAAATCTGCTCCGTATTACGGCAAAATTTATTTTTCTCCGTAATAGTGCGAAAATAAAAACAAAAATAAAATCTGCTCCCTATGAATATCTTGAATTAAAATAATTATTTTTTAAATAAAAAATCTATCTATTACGGTGAAAAAATATTTTACCGTTACAAATATATATATATTTTGGTGAAATATGTTTTTTGGCATATTATGTTGAATTAAAATAATTATTTTTTAAATAAAAACACTATCTATAACGGTGAATTTATGTCTAAGTGGCGATATTACGACGAAACTTTTTTCGTCGTAATATCTTGAATTAAAATAAATATTTTTTTAAATAAAAACTCTATCTATAACGGTGAAATTAGATTTTGCCGTGATAAGTAGAGATATTACGATGAAAATATGTTTTCATCGTAATAACTTTAATTAAAATAATTATGTTTTAGGTAAAAACTCTATCTATAATGGCAACCTTATATTTCGCCGTTAGAAGTATGGATATTACGACGAAATAGTTTGTCATCTTAATAAATATTTATTACGATAATTGTAATATTTATTTCACCGTAATAAGGGAACTATAACGACGACAATAAGTCATCGTTATAAGTTCGCCACAAATGCTCATCTTTCTCGTAGTGATTCTTTTATATAACTTTTCTGTTTTTCGTACTCCAAGTGATTCTCTAATTTAAATTTCTGAAAATAATCTAGTTATTATTGATTTAATTACTCAGTGATCATGACATGGCAGTGGCATGACCATGAAGCAATGAGAAGTTCTTTTCCTTATGCAGTGGATTCTTTTGCTTTGCTTCCTCACAACTGCTTGGTTCACTGTTACTGGCATGCATCTAGCCTGAATTGGGTAAGCTCTTTCGGCAAGTCTTTGCATGGCCAAAGCAAGAGACCTAAAGTTATCCCATTTCAATTTCAGAACCTCGATCGGTGGCTTTATTTTACTTTCCTAGTTACCAATTCTCCTCCATTTTCAGATTTCCCAAGCCTTGTTCTTGCTTCTTTTGTCTAGCTAGTTTTGCATCATTGTTATTGTAATATTTTTTTTATATTCAACACTTATAAACAAGGTTAGGGATCAGAAAGGCAGGTGGCTCAAGAAAGCCTAGCCTGAACTAGGATCAATTGGTTTCAAGCTTACAATTTAAGGTGAAAACTGAGCTATATTAGGCAAGATACAATTATAAAGACTATATTATAGCACTCCAAAACTCATGAGATTTACTGGTTTTTGGATCCAACAAGATTCATCCTACACCTAACCTCTTGCCTCCTGAGTGTGCCACAATATTTTCTTAGTCTATAAAAAAAATTAAAAGAACATATTTTTGCTCTAAAAAGAATTTGTAGGTATGTATGCTAGGTTCAAATAGTGTAGATATCTACTTAGGTCTAATCAAGTTATGACTGAACAATGAAGTTTAGCATTGATGATCCAAGTTATTGTACGAATGACAAATCACATAATTTAGACACTTCTAATCTATACTTAAAATTATCAAGAATTTAATAATTTAAATAATGTAAAAAATATGTATTTTTATTATTTGATATATAAGCTAGGGTTCTTGAAATTATATAGCTTTTAGTATGTAAGCAAATTAAAAGTAGTAGATAACATTCAATAACTTGAATCATTAATCTTAAAAATTATTAATCATGACTTGATCTAATTTGAATGAAGTTGGACCCAATTAGAACCTCGCCTGCCCATCCTTATGTGGATATGTTTGTTATACATTGTCCAGAAGTGTTCAATAATGTCATGGTGTGAACATTCATAATATTTGGTCAATGATCTCTTCACCATGATGATGGTTTTAATATAGTAATTGTTAAAGTGTACCACAACAGCTTTTCTAAAGCATTAGAAATACCAAAGAATTCGTGAAGTGTTTAACATGTTCCTTTTTTTTTTTTCCTCTTTACTTTTTTTCCTTTGAAATGGGTAGGGCACCAAACTACGGCTTGTGGGGACCTTTGGAGTTCCAACTCTAAGAAAGATGCGAAGGGTTCAAGCCGGAAGATACACCACAAATGCATGCATGACACATCAAATAAGTCTTAGGTGCTGATGTGGCTGACGCAGTCACAAGGGTAATTATGGCAAAATCAAAATTTTAAGGCGGTCTGCCCCGGCAACTCCAAGTCGGCCAAGTCGGCCCCGGCCTTCTCATGTCGGCCCTGCTCGGCCCCGGCACCTCCAAGTCCTCCAAGTCGACCAAGTCGGCCCCGGCCTTCCCAGGTCGGCCCCGCTCGGCTCCGCTCAGCTCCGGTAACTCCAAGTCGGCTCCGGCTTCTCAGGTCGGCCCCGCTCAGCCCCGGCACCTCCAAGTCGGCCCCGCTCGGCCCCAATACCTCCAAGTCGGCCAAGTTGGCCCCAGCCTTCTCAGATCGGCCCCGCTCAGCCCCGGTACCTCCAAGTCGGCCAAGTCAGCCCCGGCCTTCCCAGGTCGGCCCCGCTCGGCCCTGCTTGGCCCCGGCACCTCCAAGTCGGCCAAGTCAGCCCCGGCCTTCTCATGTCGGCTCCAGCACTTCCAAGTTGGCCAAGTCGACCCCGACCTTCCCAGGTCGGCCCTGCTCGGTCCCGGCATCTCCGAGCCAGCCGTGTCGGCCCCGACCATCCCTGGTCGGCCCCACCCCGGCATCTTCAGGACGGCCCCAGAACGGTCCTGGCTGTTCACGCCGCTGTCCTTCTGACCCGCACCGCCTAGCATCCTTAGGCCCAACTACCCGCTGGCCACGCCGCTGATGGGACTGGACCCAACTACCTGTCAGCCCCACTGACTGATGGGACATAGCTCACAAACCACCATTTTTTCCCTTTTTCGATGGGACGTGGCTCACCAACCACCATTTTTTTTCTTCTCTGATGGGACAAGACCACCAACCGGCCCAAATTTATGCAACTCCTGTAAACCCCACGGATATTCCTTTCTCACGGAACTCCACGTGGTCGCGCAGGGGTCAACCCCCTATAAAAGGGTAAGTCCACTCAAGAATAAGGTAACTCAAACTCATACACTCGCTACCCTGATACCCAGAAAGAAATTCCTATCTTTCTGAGGACTCATCTTTTCTTCCAGAGCTTGTCTGAGCTCTTCCTCAGCTGTGACCCCTGTTACTGACTTGAGCGTCGGAGGGTCCCTACCGGAGCATCCCTCCGATCTTGGGACTTTTGCAGGCCATCCGATCAGGCGAAGGATGACGAATTAAGCAGCTCTCTTCTCTCGACGTTCATGACCAGCAATCAGGCATCATCAGATTGGCACGCCAGGAAGGGGGTGCGGAAAGCAAAGAAGGCCCAAACCCTATAGCCTACTTCTCCTCCTTTCTCTCTCTCCCAACAATGGTGATGACACAAGCTCAGGATGCCTCAGTCAGTCACTCCGGGGGGCATCTTCCTCCGTCTAAGCAGCAGAAGACCAACCTCCCTATTGCTGATCCTCCCGTCATTTTCCCTCAACCGGAAACGGCTGCCCCGGCTGCGGAGCGGCTGGCAACCCTCACTCGACAAGTTCAGACCCTCATCGCCATGGTCCATGGACTTCAGCAGCAGCAGTCCGTGGCCACCCAGCATCAGACCGCTCCCCTGCTAGTCAGCAATCTGTAAGGGGAGGCTCTCCTCAGCGAGAGACCGGTCGTCGCCGGGCTTCTCCAAGGAATCCCCGTTGTGAGCCCCCTAAACGGCCGTGATCCCCTGATTGCAGCTCGAGCAAGTTCCCTCCGAAGCCGCACCGACAGGAGGAGCCAAAGCGGAAATCTCACTTTCCGCGTCCTTCTCCTTATTCTTCTTCTTCCTCTTCTTCATCCTCTGAGCCATCTTGGAGAGCCCTGACAATCAGTCGCCAGGCGGAGGAGCGCCTGGACGAGTACAACCAGTGACTAGACGAGCTCGCCAGGAAGATCAACAATCAACCAAAGGAGGAATATGACACCCGTCCTCCTATACTCGTCGAATACTGGAGGAGCATGTCCCTTATAGATTCCGATTCCCCCAGATAGATCCATATGATGGTACGATGGATCCTCTCGACCACCTCGAGAGCTACAAATCCATGATGCAAGTCCAGGGTACCTCAGACACCTTCTCTACAAGGTTTTCCCCGCTACTCTGTGGAAAGCTGCTCGCACTTGTCCCCTTACAGCATCGACTCTTTTCGAGAGCTGGAAAGGGCTTTTCTGGCGCATTTCGATGCCTGCCGGCGCATCCCGAGGGTCATGGACAGCCTCTTCTCAGTGCACCAGAAGGAGGGAGAGTCGCTGCGGGACTTTGTGTCTCGGTTCAAGACCGCCGCCCTTGAAGTTTATCACCTCAATGATGCGGTGGCAATGCTGGCGTTGAAGCGGGGACTCCTTTCGTTCCGCTTCACCTTTTCTCTAGACAAGAAGCCCCCAAGTTCCTACTCCGACCTCCTCCTCTAGGCCTAAAAGTACATTCGCATGGATAAGGCCGACCTCACCCGCTGGGAGTCATCAAGGAGCTCCAGCTGCAAGCCTGCTCACCCCGAGCCTAGTGGACCCCCTCATCACCGGCGGTCCAACCCGCCTTGTCGGTCCGACAACAGGCGTCGAAGCCCCATCCCCAATGAGAGCAAGCTCACACCTCTTCTCGCCCCTCGATCCCACATCCTGATGGAAATCGAGGGCAAGCCTTATCTTCAGCGCCCTCCTCCCATGAAGAAAGGTCTTCCCCGTGACAAGAGCCGTTACTGCCGATTCCACCGGGATTATGGCCATGACACCGACAGCTGCTACAGTCTGAAGCGAGCCATCGAGGAGCTCATCCAGTGGGGCTACCTCGGCAAGAATGTCAGAAGGCGCTGCAACCACTGCCGGCACTCATGGGACACCCTCCTGTTCAGGCCGTGGTCGACAACACCCCCACGGAGCGAACGGTTGGAATGGTGTCATGGGGAGCGGCCTCCGCATCTAAGCGGCCGAGTGGGGGAGACACCGGGTAATGTAGTCCTAGGGGGGGGATCGGCAAATATTGAGAATGTAAATAATGAAGGCATCTCCGTCTCCATGACGATTGCCAAGCATCCTATAAAAGGATATTAGTTGATAGTGGAAGCTCAGCTGACATCCTTACTTACGACACTTTTGTTTGGATGTGATTGTCTCTAGACTCTCTTCAACCCATGGCAACCCCTTTGGTTGGGTTCACCGGAGATTCGGTGAGGATTAAAGGTGAAATATCTTTGCCCGTGACAGCCGGGACACCGCCATGCCAAAGCACAGTGATCATGAAATTCCTGGTTGTGACGGTCCCCTTGGCATACAACGCCATTCTCGAGTGCCCAGGATTAAATCTATTGGATGTGATTATCTCCACTCAATGCCTACTGGTACAATTCCCTACTAGTGGGGGAGTGGGGGAGATGAAGGGCGAGATTGGCTCAGTTCTGCCCTGCTATCATACGGCGTCAAGTCCCTTAGAGGCCGAGCTGGTCCCAGAAGCAATTAACCCAGGGAATCCAACAGGAGAGGAGAACCGGTCAAGCACCTCCTGACTTTTCCACTCAGGAATGATCCGGCAAAGACCGTGCACATTAGCGGACTCCTCCCCTAGGAGGACCGTGATCGCCTCCTAACTTTCCTGCAGGCCAACTCAGACGTTTTCGCTTGGTCAGCGTCTGACATGCCCGGCATCCCTCCAGAAGTAATCACCCACAAGCTCAACATTGATCTGAAGCACCGTTCGATCCGCCAAAGGAAGAGAAGCTTCGCTCCCGAGCGGCAAAAAGCCATTGATGAGGAGGTCAACAAACTGCTCAGTGCCGGCCACATCTGAGAAGCGCATTACCCTAGCTGGTTGGCCAATGTCGTCATGGTATGAAAGGCAAATGGGAGCTAGAGAATCTGCATTGACTTTACTGACCTCAACAAGGCGTGTTTGAAAGACAGTTTCCCCTTGCCAAGGATAGACCAATTGATAGATTCCACCTCCGACCATGAGCTCCTCAGCTTCATGGATCCTTCTCTGGATACAATCAAATAAGAATGGACCCCAGTGACGAAGAGAATACATCCTTTGTGATAGAAAAGGGGATTTATTGCTACAAAGTGATGCCCTTCGATCTTAAGAACGCGGAGGTGACCTATCAAAGGTTGATGAACAGGGTATTTCAGGATCAGTTGGGCCAGAACATGGAAGTCTACGTGGATGACATGTTGACCAAGAGCATCCGTGGTTCTGATCATGTCTCCGATCTAGAGGTAACCTTCAACAACCTCCGCCGCTTCCAAGTCAAGCTGAACCCCAAGAAATGTGCCTTCGGGGTCACGGCAGGCAAGTTTCTGGGTTTTATGGTGACTCAGTAAGGGATCGAGGCCAACCCAGAGAAAATCAGTGCCATCCTCGATATGAGGCCACCATCCAGCAAGAAGGAAGTACATCGGCTAACGGGAAGGGTCGCAGCTCTGAGTCGTTTCCTCTCCAAATCGACCGAGAGGTGCTTGCCCTTCTTCAAGGCCTTGAGAAAAGTGAACACTTCGAATGGACGGACGACTGCCAGAAAGCCTTCGACGGGCTGAAATTATTTCTGTCCTCTCTACCGCTCCTGTCCAAGCCAAGGGACGGGGAAAGCCTTTTCCTCTACCTAGCTGCTTCTTCAGAGGCCGTTAGCTCAGTCTTGGTGCATCTCGATGCTGATGGAACCCAAAGGCCAGTCTATTACGTGAGCAAGGTGCTCCACGATGCGGAGGTCAGATACTCCAAGACCGAGAAAATTATCTTCGCCCTGGTCATCTCCGCCCAACGTTTCCGCCCATATTTTTAGGCCCATCCTTTTGTGGTGCTCACGGACCAGCCCCTTCGAGCCATTCTGGCATGTCCGGACACCTCAGGCCGACTCGCCAAGTGGGCCATCAAGCTAGGGGAGTTTGACCTCTCCTTTCAAGCGCGGCCGGCTTTGAAGTCCCAAGTCCTGGCCGACTTCTTGGTCGAATACACTTGGGCGGATGAAGAGATCAGGGAGGTTCCCATGGAGTGGCACGAGCTCGAGCCGAGCGATGATGGAGAAACATGGGTCCTCCATGTGGATGGCGCATCAAGCTCTCAGGGAAGCGGTGCCGGCCTCATTCTTGCCAGGCCGGATGGAGAGAGAGCGGAATGTGCCATGCGGTTTCTATTCGAAGTCACCAACAACCAGGCTGAGTATGAAGCTTTGCTAGCATGATTGAGGCTAGCCCATGAGTTGGGAATAAGGCATCTCAGAGCTTTCACCGACTCGCAACTCGTCTTCAGGCAAATCCATGAAGAGTACGAGGCATGTGACCCTGCTATGACTCAGTACCTGGGTAAGGTTCGGCTCTTGGTCTTCCCGTTAGCTTATTTTAGCATTAGTTACATCCCTCAGAGTGAGAATGCCAAGGCCGACATCCTTTCCCACCTGGCTACCTCCGCTGATGGCATCGCAAGGGACGCCTACATTGAATACTTATAAAGGCCCAGCATAGAAGATGGCGAGGAAGTCCTCCCGCTCACCCACGAGCCTACATGGATGGATGCCTACGTCCGTTATCTCACTGACGGCACCCTCCCTGATGACCGCAATGAAGCCAAGCTGCTCAAGTGGAGGGCCTCCAAGTTCGTTCTCCTAGACAGACGCTTGTACAAAAGGTCATTCTCCTACCCTTTGCTCAAATGTGTAGGACCCGCCAATGCCGACTACATCCTTAGAGAAATCCATGAAGGCATCTGCGGAAATCATCTGGGGGACAGGTCCCTAGCCCAGAAGGCCCTCCGTCAGGGATATTTTTGGCTCACCTTGAGAGAGGATGCTGCCAAGTTAGTTCAGAAGTGCGATGGTTGCCAGCGCCACACACACATTCAGCATCAGCCGTCCATCCCGCTCAACCCACTCTCAGCCCCTTGGCCTTTCGCTCAATGGGGAATGGACATCCTTGGGCCATTCCCCCAGTTTCGGGACAGCGGAGATTCTTACTGATAGCCATCGACTACTTTTCCAAGTAGATCGAGGTTGAGGCGCTGGCTAAGATCACCAAGAGTAAAGTCAAAGCCTTCTTCTGGAAGTCAATCATATGCCGTTTTGGCCTACCTCACACCCTCGTCATGGACAATGGTCGCCAATTCAACAATGAAGCATTCAAAGCTTTCTGTAGCGAGCTGGGTATCCGCCATCGATTCACCTATGTCGGACACCCCCAGACCAACGGGAGGCCGAGGTCATGAACCGCACCATTCTCAGGGGCTCAGGACCAGGCTGGATGGATCTAAGGGTCGATGCGTGGAGGAGCTCCCCAGCGTGATATGGGCTTACCACACGACTCCCAGAGCCCCGATGGGCGAGACTCCCTTCAGTCTCGTTTTCATATCCGAGGCCATCATCCCTGTTGAGATCGGACTGCCCAGTCTGCGCGTGGAGTCCTTCAACGAAGAAGACAACTCCACATTGATACGAGCCAGCCTGGACTTTATCGACGAAGCACAGGACCGGGCAAGGCTGCATATGGTGACCTTCCGTCAACGGGCAGCCAAATACTACAATGCCCGAGTTCATCCTAAAGTCTTTTGCCAGGGAGATCTGGTTTTAAGAAAGGCTGAGGTATCTAAGCCTACGAAGGGAGGCAAACTTGTTGGAAGATTATTGAAAAATTATATGCCCCAATCCTTTTGATTTTGATGATTACTAAAAGCCATTGAGTACTTTAAAAAGATGTAATGAGTTTATTTAAATGAGCAATAAATTTATTTTGAACAATCAATGAGAATGTTAAAGTTTGACATTAATCATTTTGAAAGTAACTTTAAGCTCAATATTTAAGTTTTCAAAAAGAAATTTTATAATTCATAGATTAATCAATGAGTTTTTGGAATACTTCTTGAATTAATTCTTAATGTCAATTTTATTGAATTCAAGTCAAAAATATGAATTAAAATAAATCTGGAACGATTTTAAAGTTAATCAGAAAAGTTTCTGATTTTTGATACGTTCCGGAGCCGACTCATGAGTTTCAGAGTCGACTCCCCTCAGAGAACAGAAATGTCTATCTGTCTCAAGTCGACCCACGTAATTTTATGAGTTGACCCCCGATTTAGTCGAGCCGACTCCATGACTGTGCGAGTCGACTCCGCTCAGACACCAGAAGAGTATTTTTCTGAGCACTTCGCGAGTCGACCCCAACCTTTCATGAGTCTACCCCCGACTTTCAGGAGTCGACACTTTACTTTTGGTGAGTCGACCCCTAAACTTTATGAGCATTTCTATTTTTAGTATGACGAGCTCGAGCCGACTCGGGAAAGCATGAGTCGACTCCAGCAAATCTGGGCAAAATTTTTACGGATGCCAACTCAGCTCCAACAGTAAGTTTTTTGATTAACGGCTATTTTTCTTTGTCTCTAACGGCTATATTCTTGCAGAATCTATAAATAGAGAAGCTGTTTTCAAATCAAACTGAGACGAATAGAGAGAAATTTATTTCAAAGAAAAAGAAGAGAAAAATCAAAAAAACAGAGCTTCAGTTGAAAAAATCCGAGATTCAAAAAGGAGTGAAAGAAAGAGTGTGAAATCAAAGGAAGTTCCTTATGTGTTCAAGCTCAAATCCAAGGAAGCTTTTGAAGAAAATCCAAGTGCTATTCAAGAGTATTTCAAGAGATTTTCAACACTCAAAGAAAAGAGGGAAAGCCCAAATCAACTCCAACACATCTTCCGTGAAGAATCCAAGCTGAGGCCTGGTTCTACACCTCCAAGGAGTTGAAGAAAAGAAGAAAAGCTCAAAGCCAACCAACTACAAATCAGGCTTATCTAAACTCTATTCTACATTTGTTTATCTGCTCATTAAGGAGCCATTGTAACTAAACAATATATTTCTATTCTTTGTGTCTAGCTCAATCTAAGGGATTGAACTAGAGGAGGTAGCCTTACCTCAGTTCAAGCTTGGTTAAGCTTGGGTTTAAGGTTTTTGTGCTGGTGAGCCTTTGAAAACCAGCTGGGTTCGTTGTGCGCCCGGGAAAACAATAAGTTCGAGTTGTAAGCTTGTAAAACAACTCTGCTATAATCTAGGGTGATTATAGTGTGGACCCAAGTGAATCTTGGAAGTAGACGTAGGTGTTGGATACACCAACCACTGTAAAATCCTTTGTGTTTGCCATGATCTATTGTCTCTATCTCTATCTCTGTTTATTCACTGCAATTTATCTTTCCTTTGCATTTGTCTTCATTCATCTCAAGCTAAATAATTAAAAGGCTAATTTTTTAAAGAACCCAATTCACCCCCCCCCCCTCTTGGGTTGTCATCTGGGCCAACAATTGGTATCAGAGCTAGTGCTCATTAGATTTTGATCACACGATCAAGAGCTAAAGTTCCAAATGGCAACACAAGTTGGTTCTTTTGCTGAAGGTCATTCTATGAATAGACCTCCACTATCTAATGGCTCAAACTATTCTTATTGGAAAGCTAGAATGAGGATATTCATTCAAGCTTCTGATTATGAGCTATGGGTGTTATAATTAATGGACCTAGTACACCCACACATGTAATAGATGACACTATTGTCCTAAGCCCGAAAGGGACTGGAATGATAATGATAGGAAAATGGCACAGCTTAATGCTAAGGCCATGAATATTTTATTTTGCTCCTTAGATGCTAATGAATTCAATAAATCTCCACATGTAATTCCACAAAGGAGATTTGGGATAGACTAGAGGTTACCCATGAGGGTACCAACCAAGTAAAAGAATCTAAAATAAATATTCTTGTACACAAATATGAATTGTTTAGCATGGAACAATCTGAAACCATTGCATGCATGTACACTAGATTCACAAATATTGTTAATGGTTTGAAAAGTTTGGTAAGACATATACTACTCTGAACTTGTTCGGAAAATTCTTAGGTCTTTACCAAGAACATGGAAGCTAAAATGACTGCAATCCAAGAAGCTAAGGACCTCAACACTTTACCCTTAGAGGAGCTTCTAGGATCCCTTATGACCCATGAGCTGACTATGAGGCAGCATGTTGAGGAGGATTCAAAGAAAATGAGAGTAATTGCCCTCAAAGCTGCAAAAAGAAGAGAGCAGCAGTGATGATGATGATGATAATGATGAGGAGACTGCTTTCTTAGTAAAGAAATTTAAAAGATTTATGAGGAGAAAGAAACCCTTCCACAAGAAAAATTTGGAGCTAAGTGGGAAGGAGAAAAGGATAAGATTAAGGACAAGGATAAGGAAAGAGAAAGACCCCTTGACGTGCTATGAATGTAATAAACCGGGGCACTTTAGAAATGAATGTCCTAGATTGAAGAAAGCCTACAAAAAAAAAAGAAGGCTTATATGGCGACATGAGTGATAGCGAGGAATCTTCTTCCGAAGAAGAAGAACAAAAAGAAGTCGCAAACGTATGTTTATGGCGGACAACAATGAACGAGGTATGTTCCGACAACCCTTGCGATGAATTTGCTTTCGATGAACTTTTTGATGCCTTTAATGAACTTGTTGGGGATTTAAAATCTTGAAAAAGAAATACAAGTTTTTGAAAAATGAAAATTTAACTTTCAGTAAAGAAAAAGGAAAATCTTAATAATGAAGTTGAGAAACTTAAATCTGAAAATGAGATTTTAGCTAAGAAAAGAATCAATCTCTAATGAAAATGATAAACTAAAGAAGGAAGTTGATAAATATAAAAGTATTGTTGACAAATTCACTTATAGTTCAGAAAAACTTAATTTATTGTTAAGTAATCGAAGAGCTATATTGATAAGGCTGGTTTAGGATATAGGCCAAATTTGAAACAAAAATTTGTCAAACTTTTTTAAAAGGGAACAAAACCCTGTAATATTACATGTCATTACTAAACAAGAAAGGACACAAGTTTTTGAATGCAATGTTAAGANAATACATTCCAAGTTATTCAGAATGTCCCCTTACATTTCATCAGCCTATGGTTCTCTGTCAACGCTCTAGAAGTGTATTTCCTATTTATCTACCCCGCTCCAGTTCTTCAAAATTCTCTTCATCATACACACTTTTTTTTTTGTAGAAAAATTAACATGACTAAGACAATCACATCAGCATAGTTTTTAGCTCCTAGTGAACTTAATAAATTATAACTATTTGTAATTTAAATATTAACTTGGTCCTGAATAGAGCAGAGTGGAGGAAGCAGATTCATGTAGCCGACCCATGTAGTTGGGAAAAAGCTTAGATGAGTTGAGTTGAGTTGAGCGAACTTAATAAATTATTGATTTCCAGCTTGAAATCCTCCACCCAGATTATTCCTAAACAACTATTGATTTCACTACTTCCATCCCAAAACCATAATTTTGCAGTACCTAATGTAGTTGTCTACATCAGAACCTAATTTGGAAACAATTATGATAGATTTAGATGAAATGGCAACTGATTTCATGCTAAGATTAGTTTGTCTCTTACACAACAGAAGTTATTATTCACCATGGTGTTTTGACACAATTTTAGAATTATCTTTCAGTTTAGCCTGGATTTCTTGTTGAAATTTAATGCAATCTCCTAACTTCAGCCCATCATCATTGATGATTTGCATGCATATGCAAACCTAGGATGCATTTGTCACTTGATTAAGAAAAATGACACCTATAATACAAAAGTACCATACTATGACCTGACACTTTTTTTTTTTTGACCAGTATGATGGTTATCCACCACCGCTAAGGTTTGAACCAGACAACTCCCATGAGAGAAGCAAACCTGAAAGTTGAAGAGTGTTTAATCTTTAACATTGTGGGTAACATGTGGCAAAAATTCGTCCAAAAGGTGGGTTGCCGAGTGTATCGGTGGTAAAACTTGGAGACAAGGATGTCAAAATAGATTAAAAAAAGATATATCCCCTGAATTTAATATTGGCTTTGTCGAACCTAATTTTGCACTGGTTCTTATCTAAGGCCAAATTATTTGAAACGATGAGGTTACACTAGTGGGGCAAACATTCCAATAACAAGATAAAAAATTAGCAAACAGGCAAGGTAGAGACCAGAGGGTTTTTGAGTGGCAATTTGGGTTTTAAATTATTCAAAAAATACCTATATGATGGAGGTGAAAACTTTGAATAAGAATGATGACAACATAGAACAAGGTTCAGATATCCGAGCACACTTCATCGGAGCTAAACTAATACTTAGTATGGAAGACGTACTGAGTGTTGGAACCAATCACTTTCCAGGGACACTGATACAATGCTAACATGATATCGATAAGAGTTCCAATATCAAAATTGTGACTTTGAAATAGAGTCAAAAGTGTGAAATACAATTAGGTTGGTTTGGCATGCCTAGAATGTTCATTGGTATGGCATAAACTTATATTTGATTATTAGACATAGAAAATAAAAATTACTACAAAAATGGGCATGTGATGATTAGTCATATCTAGTGATCCATATGGAGTTACAAAAAGTGAAAATTAATAAACATGAAAATGGTCAACAATATAGACTGCCAAAGATAAGCAGCAAGAAAAAGAAGAGTACATAACTTACCTATGACATGGTCCACCGCATGAACGCATTCTTTGCTGCTCCTTGTCACTCAAGCTGTTGTAGTATATACACTCAAAAACATGCACCATGGAACCACAATGACAGGATCTTTTGATGAGGACTTTGCAAAGAGGGCAATCATTGGAATGGCATGGTAGAGGGCAAGGATGTGAACATGATGGCTCCCTAATCTGAAAACATGCAAGTTAAACAGAACAGACTTGAAACTGTCTAAAAGTAAATATCCTATAGGAATTACAGATAACCATAAAATACTAATTATAGAAACTTTCCAAAAAGAAAAGAGTCTCCATGTGGTGGATGGAAAATATATATAATGCCGAGAAATGAATCATGACAAAAGTAGTGTGACAAAAATAATGCAACTAAACCTTTTGGCAAGGAAGGAGGCACTCTTCACATGACTCTGCAAGTCCACTCTCAGCGTCTAATGGGACAAGAGCCTGTTCCTTATTATGTCTTTCATGCAGGTCCAGATTCAGTTGTTGGTTCTTTAGAACATGACAAGGTTTTGTGCAGTAATGATTGCCACATGCGAGAAGGTTTCCACATAAGTTTTGACAGGCAAACTGTCTCTTATTGGAGCAAACCATCTAAAATCAACATAAAATCACATGAGGAAGATGCAATATCCACCATCTTCTAAGATCCTTTATGGAAATTCAGTAAACTGTAGCATACTTCTAGCAATCTTCATTAAACTGGATCAGTTAAAAGCATACCGGACGTTCTTCCCCAACATGTTGACCAAAGCACATTATCCAAACAACTTCTTGGCAAGGAGGGCACGATGATCCACGCATATACTCAATATGCTTGTCCACCTTCTTTTTCTTTGGTTTTAGGGTGAATTCTGGGTTTGGAGGAGGCACAGGACCATGGCACCTAATTGTAAATGGAATATATTTTATCAAATATATAGACAAAGCTGAGATACCTTGTTCAACAGACATGCCAAACCTTTCTTTACAATTATGGCCACAAGGAAGTCTGTCCCCACAAATCATTCGACAAGGCGGGCAAGCTCCATAGTGGCATTTGTGAGGCTGGCAGAAGAAAATAAGATTAAAGATTATGCATGGATTGTGGAAACTTGAAGACAGTTTTCTCTCAAGAGACTATATTTCCAGAAAATATATTAAAAAATTAAATTGAATTATGAATTAAAAAAATGCAACTAAAAGAGTTTATAATCAACTTAACAGAGATCCTACAGTATTAAATATGACTGATCAATATATCACCACTTTGTCACCCAAACTCTAAATGTAATTTGTTAATTTTTCCCAATGATATAACATTTGTATGTCATTCAAAGGAATAAAAAACGAATTAAACCTCTAGTCTTGTTTCATAATTTTCAATTTATAACAACAGACAACTATGTGCCATAGGACAGTCTGCCTTGCTAAACCATGATGCGCAAAAGATTAGAAAAGACCATACATCTTAGCTTCCCAACTTCTGGTTCTAGGATAGAGACAGCAAGATGCTACAGTCCATGTTCTCCCCTTCTCCTTGCACCATAGCTAAATAAGTCACTTTCATCTTGACATTCATTATTTTCTAATCAGATACAACCTAATGGGATATGCAAAGGATGTGTAAAGGAATAGCGCTGTCTTGCTATAATACATATCACACAATATGGTATGGTGCACTATAAAGTTTGAACATTGGATTTCGTGAACAATATTCTAGAGGAAGCTAACAGGGCGATAGGAGCAGATGTGGAGCTGTAATTTACACAACCTTGTTTGGAAATAAACTACATGATTGCTGTACCATTCTATTGATAATGTACAATTGCACACAACATAACACAATGAGGCGTACAAACATAATGCCCAGGAAAATAATAGCAGGTCAACATTCCAGATGGGACTGAAATTAAGAAAAGAATACAATAGTTTTACCCGGCTTTCGGTTGCATGTCTACAAAGACGAGATATACAACATGGTTTGGGACATTTGGGTGGCTTTTGACTCTTCTCAGTCCCACAAGGAACCTGAACAATTTGATGGAAGCAATATCAGCATCAAGATAAACATGGTAGAAGATGCCTAAGTGTACTTTTAAATAAATAATCTCTTAAAGTTTTATTGCAATATATCCCAATAATTTTGACAATTTATGCGCACAATCAGCAATAAACCGAACATAGAACAAATGCCTCATAGGCATAGAATAATTGAAACATTTATGTTGTAGTACATAATAATAAATAGGAACATTCATCATCGAGTAAAAGGAGGAGCCTTTTGGTTTGAAACAGATCATTAGATTCATGCAGTTTAATGCTTGTATAATTAGAAAATAAAACCATATATGTAAAGAAAAAGTGGGGAAAATGAATTTTAAGTATGGGTGGCAAGGGTTTGGTTCAAGTCAAAGTGTGTTTGTGTTAAGAAAAAAAACCCAATCGATGCCCATCTATTTATAAACAATTAGTTTTGGGCAGACCTATTCCAACCCATTTAAAATAACCAACCCAAAGCCTTTATTTTTCAGGTGGATTCACATGGGTAGGCTGGTCCAGGTCAAGTAAAGAAACAGGTTGGATTTAAGTGGGTCCTGATCAAGAGAAAACCCAATCTGTACCCATCCATTTATAAATGGATTGGGTTCAATTCGGCTTGTTTCCAAACTATATTTAAAAATGACAAACTTGAACTTGTTTATATGCTCATACAGGTTGGCAGGTCCAGGTCAACTTTTGTCATTCCTCGGTTTAAGAATATTGTATGCTATAAGCATAAATTTCATATTTTCAGCACAACCTTACAGTAAATATTAATTGCAAGAGATGTTTTCGTTTGCCACTCAAAGATTTGTTTTAATGGTGAGTACTAATAATTGCAGGCAGAAAAACATTTTTAAATGCAGCACCATGAATATATATGCAGGAAGAAAAGATAATCTAGCAACAACGTTTTGATTATATAATCCAATTGAAATTAAACTGCACCTCAAAGCGTGTTTCCCCACATGAACATGAAATGGCCACCATCAATGGACAAGGAGCACAGGCATTTCTAGGAAGAAAATGCAGTTAAGAATAAGTTATACAGTGTTAGAGAAAATAAAGATTACAATCAGCACAAATAACACTTCAAATGAATGAGCAAAAATCTTCAAAAGAATACTGCCATTATAATAGATTTACCACAAACAGCTGGAGAAAAACAATACCAGTTATCAAGAAAAAAGTCAATTCAAAGTTCTAGGGAACAGAAATTCTATTGAAGATGGCTGTCACAACATTAAATCCTGGATAGGAATGTATCTGCAGAATTATATACTAGCATCCAATACAAGACTGAAAAAGCTAAGAGACTTCTACCGGATCACAGAATTAATCACGAGAAGACCAAAATAATAGTGAAAGTTATCAAAAAGGGAATCTTGTCAAAGTTTGTATATAAAAATAAATGAACATAAAAAAAAAGAGTATGAGGCAGACTGAGAAATCAAAATTACTCACCACCGGCTGGCTATACCAAGCAAATGAAAATTTGTCCTGCTATGCAAGACTATATTTTCATTAGTTCAAAACTTAAGTCTAGACAAATCTATTTCGACAGATGATATCATCAAATATTTTTAAGAACAAGGTATGCCAAACCATACCTATCTATCTGATACAAAATGTATCGAACCATACCTATGCGAAACTGTATAATTCATTATTTCGAAATGGTATGGGACTGGTACCATCCCAAACCATCCTATATAACTCAGAACCATTCCATAACAACCTCATATTGTACTGAACTGCACTGTACCACCTGATTTGGCTTCGTATGAGGTAGTTTATAGGTTGAAATCTTTTAGTTCATCTAATTGGTACTCAATATACTATTAGTTTGGTTCGGTATGGTACGCTCAGCACTAAATCATACCATTTTGGTATTAAAATAGTATTGATTCTTGGTACAACGAATTTTGTTTGAAAACAATATTTTTTTGTAGCACAGATAGCATAAGAGAACAAATATACAAATCACTGAGAACAAGATTTTAAATCTCATAAAACACAATAATCTCAGTTTTTCTATAAAATAAGATGCGTTGATGTTCCATCCCATTTTGAAACCTGGGGCATGATGTTCCAAGTCATGTTGATTGGAATGTTATGATAATGGAAGAAGGGTGCCGTCTTGGTTACTCATCCCATAGGATGTCTCGTTAGAATTTCAAACCACAATCGGAAAGCAAATACAAAATCAGATGGCACCATAAAAGGACCACGTACCTGTGGCATGGTGAAGGACATTTATGGTTGCCGCATCTTAGCTTCCTGCCACAAATCTGAACTTCCAATAGTTTAGTACTTCATTCAAGCGAAGATTCGTTACTGGAAAGAAGGCAGCAATAAACTTTTTTTTTTTTTTGAAAGATATATACCTCTGGACAAGGAGGGCAATCCCCATCACAGCAGCGCCGCCTGCAGGCATGCCGTCCGCAATCTCGCACCCGCTGACATTTTCTTTCGCAAACCAAATCTTGATAGCAAGGAACCTATATTAGATTGGGGTTCAATTGTGTAAATTCAGCTAATACACACATGGCTACACTTTGTTCATAATCAGCTATATTATATTGCCAACTTTTCAAGCTACAAGGGACAGAAATCCCATATGAATTCCTTAAACACAATGAAAAGAAGAGACCACAGCAATCATCTGAATTTATGATAAGAAGATTGGCATCCAAAAGCAAGACTAACCTCCTTCTTCAAGCTCCCACATCGGCAAGACTTGACGACGACAGTCCTACATGTCTCCACACACGACCCACGGTGGCACCGCTCCGGGCACCGATGAATGTTGCAGCTCAGCATCTTCTCGCACGTCGAGCCGCACGTAGCCACATTCGCATCGCAAGAGACCCCCCGATATTCCTTCTTCCCGCACGGGCACGTCCTCCTCCCCTGAAGCGGGCAATTCCCGCACGGGCCCGAATGGCACCCACGATCGCACCTGTGCTTCCTGCAGTCGAGCATCCCGTCGCATTGTCTCTCGCACCGGAAACCCCGCTCCGAGCATTCCCTCTGCTCCTCCGTCTTCCCGCAGGCGCAGCGATACATCCCCGTCACCTGGCACGGAGGGCAGGGTCCCTCGTGGCATCGCTCCGGGCAGCGGTGAGTCCTGCAAGGCAGCGGCTTGGGACAAGGCTGGTTGCAGGAGAAGTGCTTCTGGGCGCAGCGGCGGACGTCCTCGCGGGATCCACAGAAGCAGCGGACGGTGACGAGCTTGGGGCACGGCGGGCAGGGGCCGGGGTGGCAGAGGAGGAGGCAGTGGTGGCCGCAGTTCCCGCTGAGAGGGCGACCGCAGACCTCGCCGCAGGAGTGGGGGAGGATCCAGGGATCCGGGGGCGGGTCCTCGACCTTGCCGCAAAAGCAGAAGTACGATCGAGGGATTAGGGTTCTTGGGTAGGAGAGGCGGCATTTGGGGCAGGGCCAGTCGGTCGACGAAGCAGCGGCGGCGGCGGGCTGGGTGGCGGACGGGGGCCGGTGGGAGGACTGGTGGGCCCAGCTCTGGATGCAGGGGAGATGGAAGAGGGCGTAGCAACCGGATGAGCAGGACCAGGCCGGGTCGGAAGGCCGGACGCGATCGAGGCAAATGAGGCAGGCGACGTAGGGGCCGCGGCCGGAGGCGGAGGCGAGGAAAGATCGGATCTTGGAGAGGTCCGGGGCGGAGCGACCGGAGATCTGGAGATAAGCCGCGAAGATCGAGTCCTCGAAGGCGGTGCGACGGCCCGCGGCCTCCTCGCCTCCACTGCCGCTGCTGGCGTCGGAATCGGAGAAGACGATATCGGAAGGAGGATTGGGGTTCGGCATAAGAGAACGGACAGCGCCGGCGGCAGCCATCAGTGAGGTTATCCCTCACGGCGACACGGAAATGCCGGCAAGGAGAGAGGGATGCCCCTAACGAGCGCACCTCCCAGCGTTTCGCATGGGCTCCTTTTCTCGTATAAATTTGGTGGTTCGGTGGCTCAGTGCTATAAGAAGCTGGTAAACGGTTTTGCCGACTTTATCCAGGGTAGCCGTCGGAAAAACCGTATCAAAATGCTATCTCTAATAAATGTACATTATAGAATTTATTCGAAAGATAGAAATAACTTATTTTTTTTATTATTTTAAATTTTTATTTGGATAAAAATTTGATATTTTATGTTATTCTAATATAATTAATGCAATATTATTTCAAATAATGTTTGGATGACATGGAAATAAGCATGTATTCCAATAGGAATAGATAAAGAATTTTTTTTAAAATTTCAAAGATACCCCTTCCAATAAAAATGATTTATCAATTTTTTATTTTTTAAAATGACTTGAATAAATTATTATTTATTAATAAATAAGGTAATAAATTAATTATTATTAATAAAATAATATAAGAACATACTTAATAAATTATTTTATTTTAATAAAGAAAAAAATAACATACTTAATTTATTATTTTCTATTAATAAATTTATTTAATTTTAAATTATATTATAAATAAATTTATTTAATTTATTTAAATGACATTATAAATAAATTAATTTAATTTAATTTCATCGGTGCCCCTGGAATAGCTGCAGTGGGAATAGAAGCTATTCCATGGGGTACCATGGAATAAGAAATCGGAATACGAGGGGTTGACTGGAATAACTGTTCTAGTGGGGCCCACGCTCCTTTGTCATTGTGTTTGGAGGAATAAGAGGGAATAAGGGCTTATTCCAGGCCTTATTCCCCCCATCCAAACACAGCCTTTAGGAATAAGGAGGATATCCTTTTATTTTCTGTTTTAAATACAGCCTCATATTCTTTAAGAATTTTTGTCATATAAACCTTAATCCAAACGTTGTGATTATCTTTAATTATAAGTTAATTATGTTTATAATAACTTTTTAAAAAAATTGAAGGAAATAGTAGTTCAAATATCAAGATTCATTCTAGGGTGGTTTGAACACAACAAAGAAATAAAAATGCATCCAAAAACCGTATAATTAATCTAAAACCATATGTGCCTTCGCTAGATGTGGCATGGAGGCTACATGAGATATTTAGCTCTTTGACTTAGGATGAATGGTGATAGGACCAGTTAACAGGCCCATGGGCAATAAAAACATAAATTTTTAAATATTTTTTCTAGGCGGTCCATCTTCGGCGGCCTTCTTAAACGGCTTAGTTCCTAGGCGGCCTCGCTGGCTTACTGGGTTGTTTTCTCTTCAAAGACGCAATGGGCATTTAATTCCATCTGCAGCTTTGCTCCTTGTTGCAACAAGCGTCCGTCGTAATAAAGAAAGAGAACAAAAGGGACCATCGAAATAAAGAGAGAGAACAAAAGGGAAAGACCGCTTTTTGTCGTTAATCTTTATAGGCAAATCAATGACAACATTTAATGGTATAGACACAGAAGGAAATCCTAGACGGCCTTTCATCCTAAGCGGCAATCTTAGGCGGCCCCTTCTTCAACAATCTTAAGCGGCAATGACCTGGGAGCATTAAATGGGCTGAGCCTTTGATGGTGTAGACCCAGAAGGAAATCCTAGGCGGCCTTTCATCTTAGGCGGCAATTGGCCCCTTCCTCAACAATCTTAGGCGGCAATGACGAGCATTTAATGAACTGAAGCATCTAATGGTGTGGACATGGAAGGAAATCCTAAGCGGTCTTTCGCGGCAATCCTAAGCGGTCCCTTCTTCAAGCGGTAATGGCTTAGGAGCATTTAATGAGCTGAAGTATCTAATGGTAAAGGAAATCCTAAGCGGCCTTTCATCTTAGGCAGCAATCATAGGCGGCCTATTCCTCAACGGCCTTCTTCAATGGGCCTTTCAACGGTATTTATGTGCCGAGACATTTATAGGTCTTATAAAGGCCCTCGCTCAAAGGCATTTAAGCATTCAATAGAATGGAGCATTTAATGTCAAGTTAAAAGAGAGACAGCGAAGGAAGTCCTAAACGACCGACCTCTTCCTCTGGCCATCCTCGGCCTCAACGGCCATCCTAGACGGCCTTTTTCAACGGCCATCCTAGGCGGCTTCGATTTTAGACTCCCAATGCCACCACGACGATGACTCCTATGGCATTTATGTGCCAGGGCATTTATGGGCCGCGTGCATTTATGGCTGCCATGTTGACTCCTTTTTTCGGCCCCATGCATGCACGTAAAGGTGCTTCGGTAATAACTTCGGGACCCGTTTCATCTAGGCGGTCCTAAAAGCTTCTTCAAGCTAGGCGGCTCTCGAGCAATCCTAGACGGCCCCGACACTCCCATGACGGCGGCCAAGAGCAATCCTAGACGGCCCCCGACACTCCCTTGATGGCGGCCAAGAGCAATCCTAGATGGCCTCACCGGACCCGGGTCCCACAGATGCCTTCCCGACCTCAGCCAGCAACGGCCTCGTGGAGCAGAGGCCCTAGGCGGCCACCAGTGCCCCTAGGTGGCCTGCTTCTCCCAGCTAGCAAGCTCCTCCCAGCCGGCCATCCACGGTGGCCCCTCGCCCAACGGCCGCGACCTTCCGACTCTACACGCCAGGTAGAGGGTACGGTCTCCATGGCTCACCAGGGGCCAGGTCCAGGCAATAGAATTGGATGAAGGGGAGATATAGCTTCTCCACGTGTCGGTGTCATATGAATGAGCCAGAGGCATCCTTGAGTGGCCTATGGGTCCGAGGGTACTATTAGCCTTTGCTTAATTCAAGAAGGGACTCATGGAGACTAAACAAGACTCTGACCATTAAATAAATATTCAAGATCAATGTACCAAAAAGGCCAACTGTGCACACTCGATCTGCGGATGAAATCATGACTTGCATGAGGTAGGACGATGCTTTTAGCTATGACATATCACTAAAAGACAACGCCTGCAGCTCTAACATGCCACCAAGAAGATGCGTCTTCATAAAAGCTTCGACAGGTGGCAGCACCTCAGGTCTCACAGATATTAATCCTGACATTTTGTCTACCAAAAGTCCTCAATCATCATGACACCCCCAACCACTCAGATCAGATAAACCCCAAAAGTCATGGTCCATCATGAGGACCCACGTGGCTCAATTCCACTAGATGACAAAGATCCAAGCCCCTCAGGCAAAAGACAAAGTCCCAAGATAAATAAAAGGGTAAAAGGGACCTCTGACCAGGTAACTCTAAAAAAACTCAACACGCTTATTCTGAGCCCCTCTCTCTTTTCTCTTTCGAGCTTTCTCAAGCTCATGGCTGTTGCCCAGAGCACTAACTTGAGCGTCGGAGGGTCCCGCCGGAATACCCGGCCGTGGGACTTCTTGCAGGCTTTGAAGACAAAGGAAGGGCCCCAATATTTCTATGGAGGAACGGCCGACGCTTAAGGACGCCAGCTCAAAGTGTCAGGCTTCAACAGATTGGCGCGCCAGATAGGGGGATGCACTGAAGGAAAGAAAGCTTCTTCCTTAGCTATAAGTTTTTGTCCCCTCTAAGATAGCCATGGTGGTGATGCGCATGCCGAAGGTCCTCACCAATCATGCTGGGGGCACCCACATCGCACTGAGCAGCAAAGGACCGCTCTCTCTGCTCCTCCCTCACTACCAACCTCAGTTGCTCTAATCAACTAGCTGGCTATCCTCAATCAATAAGTTCAAGCCTTGAATGCAGCAGTTCATGAGCTGCAGAAGCAACGCTCGTTGGCCACTCGGCAGTAGCCCAAGCCTCTCACATCGCCCATGATAGCTGCACCAGTTAGCCAGCGATTCACCCACGAGAAATCTCATCATAGAGAAGCTTATCGCCATCAAGCTTCACCTAAGCACTGCCACTGCGAAGCTTTCAAGAGACTGCGGTCTCCTGCCTTCTGCTCATCTTCTGAGTCATCTGGGGAGGACCTTAATCATGAGATGAGGAGGCGTCTGGATGAACAACACCAGCGGCTGGAAGAGCTCAGTCAAAGGCTCAACAATCAGCCAGAGGTGGACTGCAACTTGGGTAGCAGAATAATTTCAAAAAGGGATGAACTTGAGACATTGTCCATCACCTCAAGTATTCATGGGCATTTTAATTTCTGGTAGTAAGCCGAGAGGTGTTAGTGCAATTAATGCAAGGTGGAAGATGAGGACAAAAGGCTTTGACTATTGACTTCACCTTCCCCCTCTCTCCCCTTCTCTCTTTCTCTCGACTGCACCCAAGAGCCAAACCGAACCCAGGACCTTCTACGGATTTCATCTAGCTGCTCTTAGACTTCAGCACTAAGGACGACCAATCTCTTCAAAGAAAGAGCTCTCAAGCCTTTAATCGATGACGGCATCAAACACGACACGAAGACAAAAAGCTACGAAAGCTAAGTATACTGCACCAAAAAAAAAAGAAAAAAGAAAAAAAAAAAAGAAGTTTTTCATTCAATTTCTCAAAAACCACTCGGGCCGGCCAAGCGACCGCCGAGGTAGTTTTCGGTGGCCCCGCGATCATAAGGACACCCCCGGACCGGTGCAAGAAACCTCTGAGGCGGTTCAAGTCCTATGGTCTCGGCAGCTCTGAGTCAAACTCCCGGACCAGCCGAGCGACCCCCGAGGTATTTTCAAAATAACTTTAGTGATCCGAGATCATAGACATCCCGGACCGGTGCAAGAAACCTCTGGTGGTTCAAGCCCTGTGGTCTCGGTAGCCCCAAGTTAATGCCTGGGCCGGCCGCGAAACCCCTGAGGCGGTTTTATTTTGGCCCCATCAATAAAGGCTCCCGAGCATGATCCCATCACAGCGACTCTTGGGTCACCCTTCGGGGTTCAAAAGGAACCTGAGCCTGGTCCAAGCACCATCAGGTCACCCTCGGGGTTAAAGGCTCCCGAGCATGGTCCCATCACAGCGACTCTCGGGTCACCCTTTGGGGTTCAAAAGGAACCTGAGCGTGGTCCAAGCACCCTCAGGTCACCCTCCGGGGTTAAAGGCTCCCGAGCATGGTCCCATCACAGTGACTCTTGGGTCACCCTTCGGGGTTCAAAAGGAACCTGAGCCTGGTCCAAGCACCCTCAGGTCACCCTCCGGGGTTAAAGGCTCCCGAGCATGGTCCCATCACAGCACTCTCGGGTCACCCTTCGGGGTTCAAAAGGAACCTGAGCCTGGTCCAAGCACCCTCAGGTCACCCTCCGGGGTTAAAGGCTCCTGAGCATGGTCCCATCACAGTGACTCTCGGGTCACCCTTCGGGGTTCAAAAGGCTCTCAACGGTTTCGTTTCTGCCCCAGCGGCATCATTACGGCCTCAACAACTTTATTGCAGCATCATCGGCTCTATCAGCCTTAGTGGCTATCAGCCTTAGTGGCTCTATCCCTCTGCCCCAACGGCATCATTATGACCTCAATGGAATTATTACAACTTTAGCGGCTCTATCCCTCTGCCCCAGCGGCATCATTACGGCCTCAACGACTTTATTGCAGCCTCATCGGCTCTATTAGCCTTAGTGGCTATCAGCCTTAGTGGCTCTATCCCTCTGCCCCAGCGGCATCATTACGGCCTCAACAGCTTTATTGCAGCCTCATCGGCTCTATAGCCTTAGTGGCTATCAGCTTTAGTGGCTATCAGCCTTAGTGGCTCTATCCCTCTGCCCCAGCGGCATCATTACGACCTCAGCGGCATTATTATAGCCTTAGCGGCTCTATCGCAGCCTCATCGGCTCTATCAACCTCAACGGTTTCGTTTCAGCCCCAGCATCTCTACCAGCCTCAACGGCATTATTACAGCCTTAGCAGCTCTATCACTCTGCCTCATCGGCTCTATCAACCTCAACAGTTTTATTGCAGCCTCGTTGGCTCTCTCTCAGCCTCAGCGGCGTTAGTGCAGCTCCATTAGCTCTATTTTTGCCTTGCCAACTAGTTGATGAGCATCCCCCCAAAAAATTGGATGTACGCTACTTTAAGTGACGGGCACAAGGTAATAAACTTATCCCCAATGTTACTTAAAAATTCTTTACACTCCTTCAGCTTGGTTAGTGCAGGACCTACAAGCTCAAGGAGTGTAGAGGGCATCTGATAGGACCAGTTAACAGGCCCATGGGCAATAAAAACAGAAATTTTCAAACAATTTTTCTAGCGGCCATCTTCGGCGGCCTTCTAAACGGCTTAGTTCCTAGGCGGCCTCGCTGGCTTATTGGGTTTTCTCTTTAAGGACGCAGTGGGCGTTTAATTCCATCAGAAGCTTTGCTCTTGTTACAACAAGCGTCCATCATAATGAAGAGAGAATAAAAGGGAAAAAGAGTTACTCGATGTGCGTGGGTTCTCCCAAAGACCGCTTTTTGTCATTAAAATCCTGTAGGCAAATCAATGGACAACATTTAATGGTACATACACAGAAGGAAATCCTAAGCGGCCTTTCATCTAAGCGGCAATGACCTGAGCGGCAATCCTAAGCGGCCCCTTCCTCAACAATCCTAAGAGGCAATGACCTGGAGCATTTAATGGGCTGGAGCCTTTGATGGTGTAGACCCAAAAGGAAATCCTAGCGGCCTTTCATCTTAGGCGGTCCATTCTTCAACAATCCTAAGCGGCAATGACCTAGGAGCATTTAATGAGTTAAAGCATCTAATGGTGATAAGGAAATCCTAAGTGGCCTTTCATCTTATGCGGCAATCTTAGGCGGCCCCTTCCTCAACAATCCTAAGCGGCAATGGCCTGGGGAGCATTTAATGAGCTGAAGCATCTAATGGTGCAAAATGGAAGGAAATCCTATGCGGCCTTTCATCTAGGCAGCAATCTTAGGCGGCCTATTCTTCAACGACCTTCATAAGCGGCCTCTTCCTCCATGGCTTTCCTCGATGGCCATCCTATGCGGCCTTCCTCAACGGCATTTATGTGCCGAGCATTTATAGGTCGCCCTCGCTCCAAGGCATTTATTAGAGAGTATTCAATGGAATGGAGCATTCAATGTCAAGTTACGGACCAAGAGGAAAGAGAGACAACGGAGAAGTCCTAAGCGGTCTTTTCCTCCATGGCCTTCCTCAATGGTCATCCTAGGCGGCCTCTTCCTCCACGGCTTTACTCGATGACCATCCTATCGCATTTATGTGCCAGGACATTTATGGTCTTATAAAGGCTACGTGCATTTATGGCTGCCATGCATGCACGTAAGGGTGCTTCGGTAATAGCTTCGGGACCCTTCTTCATCTTAGGCGGTCCCAAAAGCTTTTTCCAGTTAGGCAGCTCCCGAGCAATCCTAGATGCCCCCGACACTCCCATGACGGCGGCCAAGAGCAATCCTAGACGGCCCCCGACACTCCCATGACGGTGGCTAAGAGTAATCCTAGACGGCCCCAAGCAATCCTAGGCAGCCTCACCGGACCCGGGTCCCACAGATGCCTTTCTGGCCTCAGCCAGCAATGGCCTCATGGAGAAGAGGCCCTAGGAGGCCACCAGCGCCCCTAGGTGGCCTGCTTCTCCTAGCTAGCAAGCTCCTCCCAGCCGGCCATCCACGGTGGCCTCTCGCCCAACGGCCGCGACCTTTCGCAGACCTTCCGACTCTACACGCCAGGTAGAGGGTACGGTCTCCATGGCTCACCAGGGGCCAGGTCTAGGCAATAGAATTGGATGAAAGGGAGATATAGCTTCTTCACGTGTCAGGTGGCATATGCATGAGCCAAGGCATCCTTGAGTGGCCTATGGGTGCGAGGGTACTATTAGCCTTTATTTAATTCAAGAAGGGACTCATAGAGACTAAACAAGGACTCTGACCATTAAATAAATATTCAAGATCAATGTATCAGAAAAGGTCAGTTGTGCATACTCGATCTGCGGATGAAATCATGACTTGCATGAGGTAGGACGATGCTTTTAGCTCTGACATATCACTAAAAGATAATGCCTGCAGCTCTGACATGCCACTAAGAAGAAGTGTCTTTATAAAAGCTTCGACAGGTGCCAAAAGTCCTCAATCATCATGACACCCTCAACCACTCAGATTAGATAAGCCCCAAAAGTCATGGTCCATCATGAGGACCCACGTGGCTCAATTCTACTAGATGACAAAGATCCAAGCCTCTCAGGCAAAAGACAAAGTCCCAAGATAAATAAAAAGGGTAAAAGGGACCTCCGACCAGGTAACTCTAAAAAAACTCAACATGCTCATTCTGAGCCCCTCTCTCTTTTTCTTTCGAGCTTTCTTAAGCTCACGGCTGTTGCCCAGAGCACTAACTTGAGCGTCGGAGGGTCCCCATCGGAATACCTGGCCGTGGGACTTCTTTCAAGCTTTGAAGATAAAGGAAGGGCCCCGATATTTCTATGAGGAACGGCTGACACTCAAGGACGTCAGCTCAAAATGATCAGGCTTCAACAAATGATACCGAATGGCAATGAAGGAAAAGGGGTGGAAGTGGACTGAAATGGATGAGTGGTGGATGAGCAAAAAAGAAAAGAAGATGTGCGGACACCACAATGAGCCTCATTTGCCAAACCGTAAGAGTAAAATAAGTTTCTTTTAGCTAAAAATGCATAACCATTTATGTGCATTGCATCGGTTACTTTTTACTTCATTTTATTCTTTCTTCACTTTGACATAATAGGAATTGGTGTGGCTGAGCTATGTGTAAATTAACATCTAAAATTACCTCCTAGGCAGCCCCAGCTCCTAGGCGGTTCTAGTTCTCAAGCCCAGCTCCTAGGCAGCTCCAGCTCCTAGGCGGCTCCAGTTCTCAAGCGGCCCTAGTTCTTCAGTTTGGCGGCCCTAGTTTCTAGGCAGCCCTAGTTCTCAAGCAGCCCTAGTTCTTAGGCAGTTGCCCCAGCTCCTAGGCGGCTCCAGTTCTAAGGCGGCCCTAGCTCCTAAGCTGCCCCAGTTCTAAGGCGGCCCTAGCTCCTAAGCAGCCCCAGTTCTCAAGCGGCTCCAGTTCTAAGGCGGCCCCAGTCCTCAGGCGGTCCCAGCTCCTAGGCAGCCCTAGCTCCTGGACGGCTCCAGTTCTAAGGTGGTCTCATCTCCCTTTATCTCCAAGCTCAGCTTCAGCTTCCCAAGCAAACCTTCGCTTCTGACAAGGCCGGGCCCAACAGCCACCTTTGACTCATATATGTCTAATAAGACAAGCTTCACTAGTTCTTTTTAAAAAGTCATCATCCATCATGAAGCTTTAATGACCCCAGATTAGATAAACCTGAAAAGTCATCATCCATCATGAAGCTTTAATGACCCTAGATTAGACAAACCTAAAAGTCATCATCCATTATGAAGCTTTAATGACTCCGGATCAGAGGAGTTCGAAAAAGCCATCGTCCGCCATGAAGTACCAATCATCCACTTCAGAAGGGATAAATTTCACTAATTCTGACATTCCATTCAAAAAATCGTGGCTCATCATAAGATTTCAAGCTTCCCAAGCAAGTTTCACAAACTCCGAGTATCAATAAAATGGGTAAGAGGGACCCCTGGCCAAGGTATGAACACGCAGACAATGAAAGAGTTTTCTTATCTCTCCAACTCTCTCTCTCGAGTTTATTCAAGTTCATAGCTGTGATTCTGATCACTAACTTAAGCATCGGAGGGTCCCAGCTGGAATATTCGGTTCTCTGGGATTTCTTACATATCTCGACGTGGAGGTAAAGCCTCAGTAAACTCACGGAGCATCCACTGGCGCTTAAGGACATCAATTCGAGATGATCAGCCATCATCAGGAATTATATGTAAGATGAAGGGCCAAGTTTGGAAGAAACTTCTTTACCATCAAATCAAATCAAGCTATTGGCATGGAAAAGAATAAAGCTTGGAGAAATGTAAATCATGGCTAATAGAATCATGTTAACTTCTATAATATTAAACGCATTGGCTGCCATGAGAAGCCAGAAACGGACTCCATTCATATGGATTGTGATATAAGGCATAAAGGAGGGAAGAGATTCAAGACTCACTACTGGATTCGCTGGTAGAGCACCTTTAAGCGGATATTGATCAATTGCCATGTGAAACAGCTCTTGGCTAACCACTAATCCAATCAGGCCTTTAGTAAAATGTAACATATTGTCAGAACTATTTTTGCCTAGCATCATGGCATGGCCATGACCTCTGATACTATCTATGTGTTCTTGTACATAGATGTTATGCACGGTCGCGGCAATGGCACTTTTCTTGTCATGGAAAGATTTTGGAGCATTTTTATATGTTAAGGGTTTAGGCAAGGAGCCAATGAAGTAAAATGCTCCTTAATATCTTAGAACCCTTGGGGTGAGATATGAGAGGATGCTTCGTTGGAGTATTGTGTGGAGAGGATTGAGCGAGAACAATTCAGTAGACCGATTTTCCAACAGATTCTTGCCACGTCCATTGTTATTTCCCACGTCTCTCTATTCTTTTAATTGTAGCCTAAGTGGGGTTGCATAGGCTTGTAACCTTTCAGTTACCAATAAAAATATTGTTCTTATTGCTCACTATTGTGCATGCCTAATGCCTATTTTGGTGCATTTCGTTAAACTTTGCCTTAGTTTTGGGTTTGTTGCCTTTATAAGCTGATTTCGTTGTATTGGTGATAATAAGGTGCGACACAATCTTGGTACGAGAAAGCCTGGGCTCATGACAATATGGCAACATCTTTTGCCATAGTCATTTGTTATATATGTATATAGATAGGCTTGGCTATATATTCTAATGTAATCAAGTCTTAATTCTTAAATCCATGTAGTTCATAAATCTTAAAAATAGAAAAAGTAAAAAGATAATGTGGTTCAAAGATACGCATGGATCCAAGAGTGAAAGAAGTGATTGAATCTAGGCTTGGCTACATTCGAATGTAGTCAAGTTCAGGATTCGATTATGTCCTTTATTTTTAAATCCATACAGTTTACAAATTCTAAAGATAAAAAAAATAAAAAAGATAAGTAGCTTTGGGATTGATATGGATCTACTTTTTTTTAAACTCCTCTAGGTTTTAAAGATTATAGTTATCAAAAATTAACTTGGACATCCATCAAATCAAGAGATTGACCCAATGGCTCAATAATCCAACCAGTAAGTCAGCGGTTAAACCACATGAATAATTAAAATATAGCTAAAATTTAAAAACATGATTTTGAATGATAAATTAATATAATTTCTTTATAAAATTCAACTAATTTAATTACTTTAGAATATAAATATTTAAAATTACATTATTTAAATTACAATGAAATATAATATTTATACTAATATTTAAAATTAATTTTAATTTTTTATTATTACAAGTATGATCAAAATATAATAAAGATACACAATCATTTATAATATTCATATCAACACAATTATAGATAGGCCATAGAGATAAGAGTTGAAAGAGAGTTTCGAGCCTAATATATAATAATATATATATATATATAGGAAAGTAATACAACACCAAAAACAATAATAAACCCTTAATTCCATATCATTAGAGATCAGCCATGTGAATCTTTTTTTCTTCGATCAGTTTGGTTTTGGATCATATTTTTTTTACAAGATATAAAGATTTTATATTTTTTAAAAAGTAATACTTATATTTAAATTATATTGATTAAAAATAATTTTAAAGGACATGAAAAAAAATCGATTTGTTTTCCTAGCTCACATTGAGTCATTGATCAATAAAAAAAAAAAAAGATTCATCCAGTTTTGACCGAAGTTGATCCTCTTAAAAAAATTAAACTAATCAAGAGTTTGGCTTACCAATTCATCGATCAAACTAGCTGATTTGGTTTAATCTTGATAACTATGCTTTAGACTCTAGCTTAATATGTCCGAATAGAGTTTCTAAATATTTAAGCCCTTCAACAGTGTTTCTACGATCTTTTACGAAGGCATAATCTAACATTCGCACACTCAAGATATTTCAGATTAGACACAAATAAAAATATATACTTGAAAAAGTTTTCTTATTTATGCATTACCTGTTAATCAAAAGCTTCACATGAAGATTTCAAAACCATCATATTTGCTCTTTTATAAATTTTATTTATATAAATATAGAAATTTTATAGGAATTAAATTTGCACATAAAAAGATAACTTCCTATATGAATAAATAAGGACATGTTTAGATTAGTTATTGTCCCACTTGATGGTCAACTTAAAGGTATCTTAATAGCTAATTCAGACAAGGTAGACTTTTACATGAATGTAAAAAAAGTCCTACCTAGAAATTATGGTGCAGGCTAGCGTGTAAATTACAGTGTCCCATCAGGTTCCTCCTTGCAGTACGAGTTCACCCAGTCTCTCCGTTGATTCTTTCTTCAATATCCATCCAACTAGTTTTGTGAGAGATGGCTACGAGCTGAAGTTTTGTGCATCTAATGTTAATGGCTTGCGTGCACAATTGATTGGCTCAGTGATGGAAATCGGAACTTTTCTGACCACCAGCTGCTAGTGTTGCATCATCAAACTGTCTCTGGAAGTGTTGATGCCTGATCATCATGTATGAATGTTCGTGAGGGCACCATGAGTTGCCAAAGAGGTTCCTCTTCAAGAATGAACCTACAAAAAGTCTCAAGGATCAGATATTCCAGTGAGAACCCTTCGATGCTCAAGTAAGTGATCAGAATCATAGCCGTAAGCTTAAGGAAGCTCGAAAGAGAGAGTTAACAAAAATTTTTTCTATCTAATATGAGTGACCACAGACAGGTAGGTGAGCTTAGTTCCATCACACGTGCGAACCACGGGCGGTTGATGAGTCCTGTCCCATCATGCATGTGGGTTGTAAATAGTTGGTGGGCCCTATCTTCTCAGAGTTGAGGCCGAGTCCAAAGACGAGGCCATCTGGAAGCTAGGGTCGAGTTCGGAGACGAGACCGCCTTGGAGGCTGGGACCAAGTATGGAGATGAGGCCGCCTTGGAGGTTGGAGCCGAATTCAGAGAGGAGGCTGCCTTGGAAGCTGGGATCGAGTCCGGAGACGAGGTTGCCTTGGGAGTCTAGAGACGAGGTCGCCTTAGATGCTGGGGCCGAGTCCGAAGACGAAGCCACCTTGGAGGTTGGGGTCGAGTTCGGAGACGAGGCTGCTTCTACTTCCGCCGTCAGGTAGCTTCTGCCGTTAATCTTACACGTGGCTTCATCAGTCACATCAGATGCCCCCTGCTCCTGAGCTTTATCATGGCTCACGTGTTTCATGCCCACTAAAAGAAAGGAGCATAAAGCCTCTCACTATTATTGAGCTTTGTGCACCATTAATCATCGGGGGTGGGCACATGCCTTTTAGAAGGCAGGGTCTCTTTGAAGTTTCCTCCTCATTTAAGGATAGGTATAAGAAGTAACATTGCCCACGGAGAAATCGAGAAAATGGTTCTTGGATGACAAAAAAGGCTGGGCGTCATTATTGAATCACCATCACCAATATCCCATCATTTTCTGCAGATCATGCCCTCCTGGATGTCACCGAAGCATCGTATCTCGGGCAGTGAAGGGTTTTTTGACAGCTGGACATCACTCTTGCTCACGGGTGTCCACGTGGCACTGTATTGGATGGGACGTTTCAAAAATTATGTATAAAAGTCATCTCGCCTGTCCCTTCAAGCTTTTCACGTCTTTGGTACTTTCTCTGTGCTCCTTCCTTGTCCCCTAAGTCCCGAGCTTTCTATTCCTTCTTTCTAACTCTAGATTAGTTATCCTTGCTTTCTTTGCTTTCTTCTTCCCATGGACCCTCACACCAGTAGGAAGGGTAAGAGTCCTATGGTAGAGCCTTTTGAGGATGATATCCTCCGGGCACGACATCGGACAGCCGATGGTATTTTCATTCGTGACTGTCTGACTACCATGGTTCCGACACCAATTAGGGTTTCTTAACCATCACCAGTCCTTCCGAAACCTCCTCTGACCACCACTTCTAACTTGGCGGTCTGGAGGGGATTGCCTCTACCGTGTCCTTTGAAGAAATAGAGGACCTTAGGGCTAGGTATAGGGTCTCTGATAGTGTCCATATATCTACTCCCGAGTCCAGCGACAGGGTGACTTCCATCCAATCATGTGGGATTGCCGTGTATGAGGAATTTTTCAAGGGTGGGCTTCGTCTTTCTTTTCACCCTTTCATTCTCAATCGTTTGGATAGATATGACCTTCTCCCGACATAGTTGACTCTGAACTCCATTCGGATTATTTGCGCTTTCATTGTACTCTGCCATTTTCATGGTCTTTCTGCCTCGGTTTCTCTGTTCTGGGCTTTGTATAAACTTTGCCACCATAACGAAACTGGGTGGTGGAGCTTTGCCTCCAGACTTAAGAGGACCCTTAAGCTTGACCTACCCTTAAAAATTAAGGGATGAAAATCCCGTTTCTTCTATGCACATATGGACAGAGTGAAGATAGGCTGGGAGAGTCCCAATATAAGCCCTACTAAGAACTCGGTCGTAGATGAGAGAGACTGAGAGGTTTTTGACTTGCTGGTGTCCTCTTATATTCCATCCAACCAGGAGTTGTTGTCAGAAAGTAACCTCTGTGAGGCCGCCGTAGCACCGACATTGCCAGCACCGGCGCCTAGTGAGCGCAATATTTTTCCTCCCGATTTTTTCTTCTTTTTTTTTTGACCTTTGATCTCTTGCACAGTAATGAGGTTTTCGTTCGAGCATCTGAGGGCGGATGCCCAGAGAAGGAGGGAGGCCGCTGATGAAGTGGTGAGATCAGCATCTAAGAGAACTTGCCGAGAGGTTCAGAATGAACCAACTCGGGCCCTCGTGGTTCCATCTGAAGCTACACCAGAGAGAGTCCCCTGACCGAGGCGTCAGTAGGGGGAACTCTCCTATTGAGGTTGAGGTGGAGATGGTGAGGAACAGTCAGTCAGCTCTGGCTGAACCGATGAGGGATGAGCCCATCACTACTACTGGGCCAAGGAAAGAGGTCAGAGGTGAGGCATCGCTGGTGGTCAAGATTGAAGACGAAGCGACACCAACAGCCCCACTGGCATTCGCTAGAGAGCCTGCCCCTACCACCACCATGGGGGACTGACCCGAGGCACGACCATCAAGGCTATCAATGGCGAACAGTGCTCGACTGGCAGAGCGCTTACTGGAGCACATCCGCCTCACTCACTTTTAGGAGGAACTTCGTCGCCGACCACTCGTCGATACCCTCGATACCTTGTACATTGCTGTGCTTCAGGTAAGTGCTTTTGTGTCATCTCCTTTTGTATTGACTTGAATCAGGCCTTAACCAATTGGTTTTTGAAGACGACCAATGGCATCTTCGTCCTCCAGGATGCTTGCCTTCGAACTGCTAATAGTTGCGGGCCCACCCAGAGGGTAGCGACCGCCGCTCAAGCCCAGGTCGATAGCTTGGTCAAGGAGTTGGCCGAAGTTCGGACCCGAGAGGCGACAGAGATCGACAAGCTTCGAACCACTCGAGAAGAGAGCCGCGGGTGGAAAGCGCAGTTGGAGGAAGCTGAGAAGAAGGCTAGGATTGCCGAGGCCAAATTGGGGGAGGCCATAGCGAGGTTGAGGCCCACTAAAGAGAGTTGGAAGATGTCCTCCTAAAACTGGGCGATGCCGAAGAGTGGGTCGAGAAGGCGGAGTCCAAGGCTCGAGCTATTGAGGAGAAGGTGGTCGTCATGGAGACAGATGCATGGGCTACCTGGGAGAAGATGACTGCCACCGAGGCCCAAGTTTGAGAAGCGCTGGAGCACTACAAGGGCTCCACTGATTTTTCCATAGAGATGAGTGAGGAAACCATTGCCACCTACTTCAAAGGCTTCGAACATTGCAAGGAGAAGATCTCTCGGGTCTTTAAGATTGCCGGACTTGATGACATTCAACCTGGAGATCCCGAAGAAGGTGAGGAGCTGGAGAGGGATGGTGCCGAAGATGGACTGGGGCCCACCAAGACATAGACTCATGTATTCTTTTATTCACTCTGATACTTTGCTTTTTATGTAATCCGACTCGAGTCGGTCTTCTTATATGACATTTTTAAGCACCAATGAAAAAAAACTTTGTCTGAGCACAGTGTACTTAGCTTTTTGTAGCACCCTTGTCTTTTGCATTCACATCTTAGCCTCGGCTTTTGGGCTTGATAGGGTTTGTCCCATCCTCCTTGACTCATCTCAGGAGTTAGCAGCCTGGCTTGAGGATTGTGTAGATCTTTTAGGGATAGCTGAGTCCACTCATGCTCCTTAGGCATTCACCAGAGTGATCTTAGGGTGCCGATGTTGGTCATGGAACGTTGAGTCAAGCTTGAAAGCTTTTGAGGTCGCCAAGGGTTTCTTCGGTAGGCCTGGGAGTTGACTCGAGAGTCGCTAGAACCATAGGTCTTGAACCACCTTGGCGGTTTCTTCGGCCGACCCGGGAGTTGACTCGAGAGTTGTCGGAACCATAGGTCTTGAACCACCTCGGGGGTTTCTTCGGCCGGCCCGGAAGTGACCTGATGATTGTAGGATCGTCGAGAGCCTTTTGGAACCATCTCAAAGGCTTCTTCGGCCGACCCAGGGGTTGACTCGAGAGTTGTGGGAACCATAGGTCTTGAACTGCCTCGAGGGTTTCTTCGGCCGATTCGGGAGTTGACTCGAGAGTCACAAGAACCATAGTCTTGAACCGCCTCGGAGGTTTCTTCGATCGGCCCGAGGGTGACCTAATGATTGAAGGACCATCGAGAGCCTTTTGGAACCGCCTCGGGGGTTTCTTCGGCTGGCCCGGGGGTTGACTTGAGAGTCGCTGGAACCATGGATCTTGAACCACCTTAAGGGTTTCTTCAGCCACCCCAAGGGTGACCTGATGATCATAGGACCATCGAGAGCCTTTTGGAACTGCCTCGAGGGTTTCTTCGGCTTGCCCGAGGGTTGACTCGAGAGTCACCAAAACCATAGGTCTTGAACTGCTTTGGAGGTTTCTTTGGTTGACCCGAAGGTGACCTGATGATCGCAGGATCGTCGAGAGCCTTTTGGAACTGTCTCAAGGGTTTCTTTGGTCGACCTGAGGGTTGACTCGAGGGCCACCGGAACCATAGGTCTTGAACCACCTCAAGGATTTCTTCGATTGGCTTGGGGGTGACCTAATGATCGTAGGATCATTAAGAGCCTTTTGGAACTATCTCGGAGGTTTCTTTAGTTGGCCTGGGGGTTGACTCGAGAGCCACTGAAAACATAGGTCTTGAACTATTTCAAAAGTTTCTTTGGTTGGCCCGGGGGTGACCTAATGATCACAGGACCATCGAGAGCCTATTGGAACTGCCTCGGAGGTTTCTTCGATCGGTATGGGGGTTGACTCGAGAGTTGCTGAAACCATAGGTCTTGAATTTCCTCGAGGGTTTCTTTGGCCGGCCCGGGAGTTGACTCGAGAGTCACCGGAACCATAGGTTTTGAATTGCCTCGGGGGTTTCTTTGACCGGCCCAAGGGTGACCTGATGATCGCAGGATCATCGAGAGCCTTTGGAATCGCCTTGAGGGTTTCTTCGATTGGCCCAGGGGTTGACTCGAGAGTCATCGGAACCATAGGTCTTGAACCACCTCAAGGGTTTCTTCGGCTAGCCCGGGGGTGACCTAATGATCACAGGACCATCGAGAGCCTTTTGAAACCGCCTCGGGGGTTTCTTCGATCGGCTCGGGGGTTGACTCGAGAGTCGCTGGAACCATAGGTCTTGAACCACCTCGAGGGTTTCTTCGGCCAGCCTGAGGATGACCTGATAATCGCAGGACCGTCAAGAGCCTTTTGGAACTGCCTCGGGGATTTTTTCGGTTGGTCCGGGGTTGACTCGAGAGTTGCCGGAACCATAGGTCTTGAACCGCCTAGGGGGTTTCTTCAGCCGGCCCAAGGGTGACCTAATGATCAAAGTACTGTCGAGAGCCTTTTGGAATTGCCTCGAGGGTTTCATCGGCTGGTCCGAGGGTTGACTCGAGAGCCACCGGAACCATAACTTTTGAACTGCCTCAGGGGTTTCTTCGGTTGGCCCAGGGGTGACCTGCTGATCACAGAACATCGAGAGCCTTTTGGAACCATCTCGGAGGTTTCTTCGATCGGCCCGGGGGTTGACTCAAGAGTCGCTAGAACCATAGGTCTTGAACTACCTCGGAGGTTTTTTCGGCCGGCCCGGGGGTGACCTGATGATCGCAGGACCATCGAGAGCCTTTTGGAACCGCCTCGGGGGTTTCTTCGGTCAGCCCGAGGGTTGACTCGAGAGTTGCCAGAACCATAGGTCTTGAACTACCTCGGGAGTTTCTTCAGCTGGCCCAAGGGTGACCTGATGATCACAGGACCGTCAAGAGCCTTTTGGAACCATCTCGGGGGTTTCTTTGGTCAGCCCGGGGATTGACTTGAGAGGCACCAAAAACATAAGTCTTGAACTATCTCGGGAGTTTTTTCGGTCGGCCCTGGGGTGACCTAATGATTGCAGGACCATCAAGAGTCTTTTGAAACCGCCTTGGGGGTTTCTTCAGTCAGCTTGGGGGTTGACTCGAGAGTTGTCGGAACCATAGGTCTTGAATTGCCTCGAGGGTTTCTTCGGCCGGCTCGGGAGTTGACTCGAGATTCACTGGAACCATAGGTCTTTAATCACCTCGAGAGTTTCTTCGGCCGGCCTGGGGGTGACCTAATGATCGCAGGACCATCGAGAGCCTTTTGGAACCATCTCGGGGGTAGACTCGAGAGTCGCTGAAACTATAGGTCTTGAACCACCTCAAGGGTTTCTTTGATCAGTCCGGGGATGACCTGATGATCGCGGGACCATTAAGAGCCTTTTGAAACCATCTCGGGGGTTTCTTTGGCTGGCCCAGGGGTTGACTCGAGAGTCATCAGAACCATAGGTCTTGAGCCATCTCGAAGGTTTCTTCGGTCGACCTGAGGGTGATCTAATGATCGCAGGACCATCGAGAGCCTTTTGAAACTGCCTCGGGGTTTCTTCGGCTAGCCCAAGAGTTGACTCGAGAGTCACCGAAACCATAGGTCTTAAACCACATTCGGGGATTTCTTAGGCCAGTCCGGGGGTGACCTGATAATTGCAGGACCATTGAGAGCCTTTTGGAACTTCCTCAGGGGTTTCTTTGTCCCTTCTGAGGATTAAGTCTCCAGGGGCAAAATGTTTTGGGATGGACTCGAGCATTGTAATATTTTGCCGCTTGCTGACGAAATGCAGCTATTTTGAATTGCATTGGTCTCGCGCCTTGTCGATGAAGTCGAGGCTGGCTCTCAGTTGAGTAGGATTGTCTTCTTCATTATATGACTCTACTCAGGGGCTCAAAAGGCCGATCTCCACAGGGATGACCACTTTTGCTCCGAAGACGAGGCTGAAGGGAGTTTCTCTGTGAGGATTCTTAGAGTTGTATGATACACCCACAGCATGCTTGGGAGTAGGGTTGTAATCGAGCCGAGCTAAGCCAAGCTTTCCTGTGCTCAAGCTTAGCTTGTTAACAAATACTCGAGCTTGAGTTCATTTAAATTTGAAAAACCCTGTTCAAGCTCGGCTCGAGCTTGATTACAAAAACCTCGGGCTCGACTCAAGCTCGGCTCGAGCTCGCTCATTTGGTATGAATAGAAAGCTCGTCAAGCTCGACTAAAAAAAAGCTCATTTCAAGCTCGAGCTTGAATTGAGATCATTTCAGGCTCGACTCAAATTAATCTTGTTTAAAGTTCAGCTCGAGAAAAAAAAGGCTCGATTCTTAATTAATTTTTCTACCAAAAATCAAATAAAAAAAGTTTCTAAAGTCATCCATAAAAATATTAGTCCAATAAGATATAAAAGTAATTTTAAAATAGATAAAAGTCTAAAAAGAAAAAATAATCTTCAAAGAAATTACATCGAACAAACATAACCAACAAAAATAAAATAGAACTATAGCAAAATCCCAAATAATACAAACATCTCAAAGCATTTTAAAGTGAATGTGAACTCGTGATGCTCTCCTTTTCCTGTCAAGATTTACATAAAATTAGTTATACTAAAGAATAAACTAATATAAATAAATAAAAAAAGTTTGAGTTTACCTTGTTTTTTGCTTTATCCCATAAAAGGCACAAAACCAATCTTCATCGCATAGTAAAACTTGAGTTGTATCTGCTCCTAAGGATGCTCGATACTGATCAATCACTCTACCTCCAGTACTAAAAGCATACTTTGAAGCAACTATTGTGATTGTAATTGACATTATATCACATGCTATCTTTGATAAAACTCTAAACTTCAAACTGTCATTCTTCCACCATTCCAATACATCAAAACTCGAGTCATCTTGACAAATATAAACCTTTTCTTTTAAATATACATCCAATTCAGATTTTTTTGTTCAAGGAATACTTCAACGCTCCTTATATAGTTCTTAAATTCATCTTTCCCCCTAGATTTTTCTTTCCCAACAACAAAGCTAATACTACTAGAACTTTCTTTTCTATTTTCAGCCTCAATTTGAGCAACATCTGTTATATGAGCTTGTAGATACTCATTGTAAAGCATGCGCAAAGTCTCCAAAATAGTAGTAACATGCACAATTGAATTAGCTTCTGAATAGATCAAAGGAATACACTATTCAATCATTTTCTTTTTATATCTAAGATCTAAAACACAAGCCATAGATATCAACAAGTTACAATTACCCCAATACTTATCAAATTTTTCTTTCATATTTTCAACCATTGATTTCAAATAATCTTCTTCAGCCACTGATTTTTCATTCAACATATTTTTGATGCCATAGAGCTCAGGAAGAAATAAATTCAATGTTAGATATTTATTACTTGTAGTAAAATTGCGTTAAACTTACCTTAATTAAAATCTTCAAACTTTCATTAATCATATCATACTCTAATAATGAAATTCATGAAATAAGTTGAGTTAGTAGTTAATACCTGAAATGACTTGAGTAGCTATTTGAAATTCTTCAAGAAATGAGCACACTTTAGCAACTTTTGTCTAATCTTCCTCACTTGGCAAATTGACATAAGTTGGATCTCTCTATTGATAGCAAGGAAAGACATCCTTGAACTCCAAAGCAGCTGTTAGCATATAATAAGTGGCATTCCACCTTGTACGACAATCAAGAATAAGATGCTTTGACGACAACTTCAGTTGCTTTGCGATTTCAGAAAATATGTTGAGACGAGCTTCTGAATTCACAATATGTTTTACTTTCACGCACATTCTTGATAATATCACCGATCATGGATAACCCATCTTGAACAAGAAAGTTTAAGATGTGAGCACAACATCTTACATGAAACAACTTGCCACTTAGAGGCATTGGACTTTTGCAAGAAAGGTTATCTTTCAATGTTCGAACAACAACATCATTATATGTAGCATTGTCAACAGTCAGAGTCCAAACCTTATTTTCAATTCCCCATTCAATCAAACACTTGTGTAAAGCATCACAAATAGCAATTCCAGAATGTGAAGGTGGAACATCAACAAAGTTTAGCACCGTTTTTGTAAGGTCCAATTAGAGTTCACAAAATGAGAGGTAATAACCATATACGACACCTTTTGATTCATTGACTTCCATAAATCTGTAGTGATACTTATTCTATTAGCATTCTTAAGCAATGGAATTTTTTGTTCTCCAACTCATAACTTGTGAAGCAATCCTTTCTTACAGTTGCATGGCTAGTCTTTTGATAATATGGAGTTGCAGTCCTTATTAACATATTGAACAAGTCATACTCCACAAAATTAAATGGTAACTCATGAACCATTATCATATGAGACATCACCTCTCTAACCTTAGCGTGATTGTATTTGAAGTTCTGAACTACACCAATAGATTCTGACTCCGCTAAGGTTGAGATGACTGCGAGTTATTTTTGACCTTTCGAATTGATCTCCTTCGTAACACACGCCCTCAAGTGCCTAAGTAAGTGTGTTGTGGCCCTACTCTTAAGTAGTCCAAGTCATTTTTTGCAATGAATGCATTCTACCTTTGTGGTACCATCTTTGATGGTAACTTCTTTGAATTCATCCCACATAGCTGATGTTTTTTTTCTTTTCTTTTGGCAAAATGGATTCTTCTCCCCATCATCATCAACAGAATCTTCAATAATCTCTTCGGTAACTTTGTTTGCATCTTTATCTCTCATTAACATATTCTCTAGAAACCTCATTTGGCTCAGTCATCATTTTCTGAAAATAACATAAGAGAAAACATTATCATATCCACACAAGGAAATAAAAAAAAAATCTTATGCACTTCAACGAACAAAAAAAGCAGATTACGACAAAAATTCACTAAATGATGTGAAGAACAAGAAAATGGAGCCATCTACTATTTAAAGTATAACTTTTAGCTTCCTATAAATTTTAATTTAAAGTTGTAACCAGTGAATTGCTTTGAGAACATAAAGGAATTCTCTCTCTTACTATCCAATGTGAACTTAGCACGCTTTCTTAAGTATGAACTAGATCACTCCAGATCATTTTTAAAAATCTTTGTGAGAATGTTTTGCCCTAACTTTTGTATGCCATTCTTGCATTGCAAGCATCTCCTTATGAATTTTGGTTGTGATGCTTCACTGGGTTATCAAACATGTTCTCAAGTCATGTCCAATGGGCTGTAATGAGATATGAACTGAAAGTGCTTTGTGTTACTTGAGAGTTGAGACAAATGCAAATTTAGGGAGCTAGCAAATCATCATTCAGGTCCATTAGAAATGGAAAAAAAGCAGGATGCCTTAAACATGTGGCTTTGAGATCTGTGCACAAAAAAAAGATCCAGGTAAGCTGTTACTGGGCTCACACAATAGCAATGCATTTGCTGTTTACAAATCATAGAGCCATTAATGGAAAACTCTTGTTCAAGTAGAAACTCTTGTTCCAACTGCATAGAAAACTTAAAACCACACCCCTCCCATGGTTATACGACTTTAAAAAGAAATGGTATAAATACCACCATCAAGGATCGAATCTAGAACAACCTCCTAGAGCATGCAAGAAAATGGAGCCAACTACTATATCCAAGCTCCATCAGTCACAAAAAGCAGATTACGAAGAACAAAAAAAAAAAAAATAGAATACGTTAAAAATGAGAAGAGGCCAATGAGATCTTACCTGACGAGAGAGAGCAAGAGCACAAAAATTGAGAGCCAGAGGAGAAGATGATAGTGAGTTTAGGATCGGCAAAGGATAGAACCAAATGGAGGCACAGCGTGACGACGACGACGAAAGGATATATGTGTACTTAAGGGTTAAGACTAAAGAGAGCCTAATCAACCAGAGAAGATGAAAGACAGAGAAGATGAAAGGATATCTTGTTCACGAGCTCCTAATCAAGCCAGCTCGTGAGCTCCTAATTGAGCCATCTCACAAGCTCTTAATCGAGCTATCTCGCGAGCTTCTAATCGAATATGCTCTATGCTCAAGCTCAGTTCGTTTATTAAACGAGCTCTAAAATGAAGCTCAAGTTCGGCTCGTTTACATGATGAGCTAAACATGAATGTGCTTTTATCGAGCTGAGCATCGAGTAGCTTATGAGTGGCTCGGCTCAATTACAGCGCTACTTGGGAGCTCCTCCATCCATGTGCCCTTGAACTCATCCAGCCAGATTTTAAGTCCCTGAAGGATGGTCTGATTCATGACTTCAGCTTCTTCGTTGGTCTGTGGATGGCCGACAGAGGTGAATCGATGACAGATGTTCAGCTCGATGCACCCCTTGAAGATAGTGTTGTCGAACTGCCGACTGTTATCAGTGATGATGGAGTGGGATAGCCCAAAGTGGCAGATGATAGACTTCCAGAAGGACTTCATCTTGCTCTCGATAATTTTGGCTAATGCCTCAACTTTGACCCATTTGGTGAAGTAGTTAATGACGACGAGCAAGAATCTCCGCTGATTCGAAGTTGGAGAGAATGGTTCAAGGATATCCATCCCCCATTGAGCGAAGGGCTGTGGGGCCGAGAGTGGGCTTAGTTGAGAAGTTGGCTGTCGCTGGACATTAGCATATCGTTGGTATTTGTTGCACTTTTGGAGCAGCACAGCAACGTCTTCTCGCATGGTGAGCCAGTAATATCTCTGGCAAAGAGCTTTGTACGCCAGCGATCTGCCCCCCAGGTGGTTCCCGTATATGTCTTCAAGATCTTTTGAGAATGTAATCGGTATCTGCAGGACCAACGCACTTAAGGAGAGGGTATGAGAAGGACCTCTTATATAATTATCCATTCAGCAACACGAACTTGGAAGCCCTCCATTTGAGCAGCCTGGCTTCCGTGTGATCAGCGAAAAGAGTGCCATCAGTGAGGTACAATGTAGGCATCCATCCACATTGAATTCTGTATGATTGGCAAGACTTCTTCCACGACGTCAATGCTTAGAGCTTCCAGGTGCTCGACATACGTTCTCCCCAGGGTGTTATTTGTCGAAGTGGCCAACCTCGATAGGGCGTTAGCTCTGGCGCTTTTGCCCTTAGGAATGTAGCTGATGCTGAAATAGGTTAATGAGGAGGTTTGTGACATGACCTTATTCAGATATCAGACATAATAGGGTCTCGAGCTTCATATTCTTTGATGATTTATCCGAAGATGAGCTGAGAGTCGATGAAGGCTCTGAGGTGCTTTACTTCGAGCTTTCGCCTGAGTTTTATTCCAACCAATAGAGCTTCATATTCGGCTTGATTATTTGTAGCTTTGAAGAGGAACCAGAGGGCATACTCCAACACCATGCCTTTCTGGCTCACAAGAATAAGATCTACTCCACTCCCTTGAGAGTTGGAGGCGCCATCTACATGAAGAACCCAGGTCTCTACTGCCCTTTCAAGCTTAGCATCTGAACATATCATTGGGGATTCTTCATATTGTTCCTCGATCTAGGTGCATTCAACCAAGAAATCCGCCAATACATGGGACTTCAAGGCCGATCTCGACTGGAACGAAAGGTCGAACTCTCTCAATTTGATTGTCCATTTAGCCAATCGACCAGAGGTGTTAGGACGAGCTAGAATAGCTTTGAGGGGTTGGTCTGTGAGCATCACGATTGAATGGGCTTGAAAATATGGCCTGAGGTGCTGAGCAGAGATGATTAGAGCAAAAATAATCTTTTCAGTTTTGGGGTACCTGACCTTCACATCATGGAGCACCTTGCTAGTATAATAGACAGGCTTATGTGCTTCATCAAAATCAAGGCGCATGAGAACAGAGCTGACTACTTCTGAGGAGGAAGCAGGGTAAAGAAAGAGTCTCTCCCCTCCCTTGGCTTTAATAGCAACAGTGGTGTGGACAGGAACTCCTTCAGTTCTTCGAAGGCTTTCTGGCAATCTTTCGTCCACTCAAAGTCGTTCGCTTTACGCAGAGCTTTGAAGAAGGGCAGATATCTTTCGACTGATCTTGATAGGAACCAGCTTAGAGCGGCCACTCTCTCAGTGAGCCACTATACCTTCTTATTTATTAGTTGCCTCATATCAAGAATAGCTTAGATCTTCTTCGGGTTCACCTCAATCCATCGCTGGGTCACATAAAATCCAAGAATTTTTTAGCGGTGATCCCGAATGTACACTTACGAGGGTTAAGCTTCATTTGGTAGCACCGAAGATTATTGAAAGTTTTCTTCAGATCAGCAACATGGTGGCTGTGCATGTGCTCTTGGTCAGCATGTCATCCATATACACCTCCATGTTGCACCCAATTTGGTATTTGAAGACCTTATTCATTAACCTTTGATAAGTGGCCCTTGCATTTTTGAAGCCAAAGGGCATTACCTTATAGCAGTAAATTCCCTTCTCGGTGATGAAGAAGGTATTCTCTTCATCCTTCGAATCCATCCTTATCTGAATGTATCTGAAGAAGACATCCATGAAGCTGAGGAGCTCATGACCAGATGTGGAATCCATCAGTTGTCAATCCGAGGCAACAAAAAGCTATCCTCAAACATGCTTTATTAAGATCGGTGAAGTTGACGCAGATTCTTCAGCTTCGGCTCGCCTTACGGACCATCACTACATTGGCCAGCCAATCCGAATATTATGCTTTTCAAATGTGGCCATAGCAAGTAGCTTATTAACTTCTTCATCAATGGCCCTCTATCGCTTAGGGACAAAACTTCTCTTCTTTTAACGGACAGGTTGGTACCTTGGGTCAATATTGAGCTTATGGGTAATTACCTCTGAAGGTATGCTGAGCATATTCAACGCTGATAAGTCAAAGATGTCTGAATTTTTTCGCAAAAAGGCGAGGAGTTGATTCTTCAACTATGCAGAAAGAAGCTCGCCGATTTGCACCATCCTTGTTGGGTCATCTTCTAGTGGAAAGGTCAACAGACGCTCCGGTGAGTAGATCTGAGGTCGGTGGGACCATCACTTTCTGGGGGCTAGGAGCCATATGATAGCATAGCTGCATTGGGTTTCGCTCCCCGCGCATCTCGCCAACCGCTTCACTGATGGAGAATTTGATAAGAAGGTGTTTGGTAGATATCACCACATCAAGAATGTTTAGGCCAGGTCGCCCAAGCATGGGTTGTTGGCCAATGCACTCAGACCACCAAGAACCTTGTTAAGACTATGCTTTGACACGGTGGCATCCCTACCGTGACCGATAGGGTAATCCTGCCTTTCACCTTTATGAAGTCTCCTATGAAACTAACCAGAGGTACTGTCATTGATTGGAGAGAGCTGGAAGATAAATCCATCTAAAGAAAGCATTGTAGGTAAGGATGTCGGCGGAGCTCCCACTATCAACTAGAATTCTTTTATAGGATGCTTAGTGATTGTCATGGAGACGACAACGCTATCATCAACTAAGTTATTTACCCTCGCTAGCTCCCCTTTAGAAAAGGGGATTATATTTTCTATACTTTCATCCCCCCTCGGTCTCTTAGAGGAAGAAGCTACTCCCCAGGAGATCATACACACCATCTTCTCCGTCGAAGCATAATCGACGTTGGCTTGGATAGGCAGAGGCTCCATCAGCGCCGGAATGACCGAAGCTCCTCCTTTCTGAATGAACCTCCTGAGGTAGCCCCTCTGAATGATCTCCTCAATGGCACGCTTCAGGTTGCAACAATCTCTGTATCATGGCTAGTCTCAGTAAAAATAACAATATCGGCTCCTGTCGTGTGTGGCCTCCTTCAATGGGGGCAAGTGTCGAAGGTAAGGCTCGCTCTCGATCTCCATGAGGATGTGAGACTGAGAGCGAGGAGAAGTGTGAGGTTGCCTTCCCTAAGGGTGAAGCTTCGGTGCCGATTATCTGGTTGGCGCGGGAGCTCAGCTTCCTGGGGCAAGGCTCACTTGGCTCCATGCGGAGTAGCTTCTTATTTGGCCTTCATTCAACTTTCCTCCGCGTGTAGTCAGCTTCGTCAGTGCGAATATATTTTGCTCGTGACTTAGGAGCTTGGCGTAGAGCTAGAAGGCTTTTTGTCTAGAGAATAAGTGAAGTAGGAGGGGCGAAGTCTTACTTCAGGGCCAAAGTGGCCACAACATCGTCGAAGTGATAAACCTCCAGGGCCACCATCTTGAAACTGCCACAAAATCTTTTAGTGGTTCTCCCTTCCTTTTGTTGGATGAAGAACAAATTATCTGCCACTCGAGGAATCCTTCGATAGGCATCAAAGTGCGTCAAAAATCCTCTCTAGCTATCGAAAGAGTCGATGCTGCGTGAAGGTAGGTGAGAATGCCAGGCGCACACAACCTTCTGCAGGGTGACAAAAAAAGCAATACATAGAAGGGTATCATTGCCCTTGGACTTGCATGAGAGCCTTATAACTCTCAAGATGTCAAGTGGACTCTCAAGATGGTCAAGTGGATCCATGGTGCCATCATACGGATCCAGTTGAGGAAGGCGAAACCTTGAAGGAACGAGCTCTTCGATAATACGACAAGTGAGGGGTGGACGAGTGTCGTAGTCCACCTCCAGCTGGTTATTGAGCCTTTGGCTGAGCTCCTCTAACCGTCGGTGTTGTTCGTCCAAGCGCCTCTCCACCTGGTAGTTGATATCCTCATCCGATGACTCGAAAGATGAGTAGGGGAGGAGTGGTGCCAATGGCGGTATCCTCATTCGGACTCCTTCCTGTGTCACCGCCTGGGAGATGGACTGCTCAAACGGTGGACGGGGGATCGCAACTGATAACGCATAAATAATTATCATTAAACCTATTAATTAATAATTTAACGTACCTATTTTTATTTAATATTTTAATATTTTATATAATATTTTAGATAAAATCTTATCAACTTAAAGAGCACGATTTTAGGGATTTAACGATGTAAACTGCACCCAAATCGAATTTAAGATGAGCTCGAAATTGATTTTTCATTGATTTATCTGTTTTAGCACAGATTTTAAAGTGAAGTCGGCAAACCAAGTGCCGACTTTATCGTTTTCTCAGCCAATTCCTCCGTTTTCCACCGATTTTTCTCCATTCAATTTCTAACCGTTTCCTCCACCAATTAAGGAATAGATTAGATTGAAAGTTATCAAATTGAGAGAATTAAATTCCTTTAGAAGGAATTTAAATTTTATAGAGAATTTATCCAGATTTTTTTTTGTGTGGCTTTCGCATCCTCTGCCGCTGTGTTCTCTGTTTTGGATCTTTCTCGCCGCGTCAAACCCGCGTCTGGGTTTCTATAAATAGCAGCCGTGGGAAGTCCAACGATCTACATCCAGCACGCTGCAGCCGTGGAGAAGGAAGAAGCTCTGTTCGTGCCGTAGCGGTTCCAGCCGTTTGCATAGGCGCCCAACGGTCGTGGCTTGGTTCATCCCAGTTTATTTTATTGCTTTCTGTTGCCTTTTTCATGTTACAAATTAAAACTCCTTTAGTTTAGATTTTAATATGCACTCTTGGATGTTATTGAAATAAAATTTNGGACATAAAACAACGATCTCAATCACAAGGGATGGTGATTCAACTTACCTGAGATTTATCTATATAACATTATCTATTTTACTAAACTTACTCTCGTGTAGAAGTCAGGTGGTGAGTATGTATCAAAGTGTGTGGGGCGAAAATCGAAGCGCCATCCATCTCCCATATACACCCTCACCTGTAACATGTTGACATCAATTGAGAAAAAGGTAAATAAAAACTCATAAAGCTTACAAGCAGTGAAAAGGGTTCACCTTCAATATTTTCTTAACTGTTAATATGGTGTTAGGATTAAAGACATGATCTGGATCACTGTCCAACAGAAAATCTGGTTTCTTTACATAACCACACCCTGCATTGGCTCTAAACATACCATGCACCAACCAGAGTGCCCTCCCATACCCCTATCAGAGAATAAAACCCATGATCAAGTAAATGTTGAAAACTTTTTGCATGCAACTAGCTTGATCAGTACCAAATTCAGTTTTGTTGGATGAAAAATAAAAGTAAACCTGATTAATGAATTCAAAAATGTTGAAGATTAAATTTAAGAAGCCATTTGATCGAAGTACTTCTAAGAGAGGCAAATGACTACACTATTTTATGCAAATGGTGTAGATTCTTTGGCAAGAACCTTCTATAGCAATCGATAAAAGAAATCTATGATGAAAAAGAACCTAACGGCCATCATTATCTGAAAGATCCAAACAAGTTAGTACTAATTAAAAATAATTGCAGCAATGCAATGATGACTTTGCAAAAGGGAATTGCATTAGTATTATTAACTAGTGAATACAAAATTTTCTGCCGCCCATATATGGATGTTGCCTTTGAGAGAGAGAGGGGCTTGGACTGTTGTTAATAATTTTGCCTTAAACCTACAAATCAAAGTCAAGTCAGCCAAATATAACCATAAGAAGATTTGGAATTAATTCTGAGGCACAGTGGAGAACGCCGCTGGGATTGACTCTAATGCAGGCTCTACACTTTACATTGATGCTTAGGAAATGAATCCAGTTGTCATTACATCAAAAAGTTGGGACAAAGTAAAAATTGGAAGAGATGTTCCAAGTTAAGATGCTTTAAGAGAAACATTCTGACATATTTTCTTGGGAGAATAATAGCATGCACATTAACTGATTTAGCTCAGAACTAGTGTCTTTCATGTTTGGTTGTTCTATTTTTCATAGCTTATATGTTATTTTGTGCTATGCAGAGTATCACTGTGGTCCTGTTGACAGATAATTTATTTTTTCCAGAACATATCTAGTTCAGTCAATAAAATGTTTTTCAAGAATTTCTACTTCTCTCTCTCAATTCAATCAACAAGAGCCAACTCCTATCCTGATACGAAATGTCCAGCTAAGGGATCATTAATAATGTTCTTAAATATGAAAGACCAACAAGTTAGCTAAGATTCCGATCTCGGACTCAGAAAAGCGAACAATTAAGGCAAATCAATGGTCAGTAGTTCTCGACGTCATAAACTTCCAGCAATCTGAAAGAATATCAATAAATATATGGACTGCACATAGAAGCATCTAATGAGCATAAATAGTCACGATTCTTTAGTCCATAAAATGTTCTACCATATGCTCATAAAATAAACTTATTTTAAAGGGGCCTGAGAATTTCCAAAATCTTTGTTATGGTTGTGCAATCATCAGCAGAATACAGTAAAGATGGCTATCATCCAAAATATTCCCAGTTCTTCAATGCAATGAAAGAATTTTAACTACTGTTTCCTGAAAAATAGCCATGTAAATATTAAAGTTCCTCCTCTCTTGCAAAACCTGGTCATCCCAAACTCCTAGGATCTCCGGCTCTGGTTCTATCTTTTCATATTTATTGCATAACAAAACACCTATGTATGGGTATAAAGAAATGGCTATCATGAAGTAGTTGTTCTTTTCTTAAAGAAAGAAAATAAGGTTTATGAAAGGAGAATCAATACCTGCATATTTAATGCAACCATCTGAGCCCCATGCATCCAACCAAGCAATGGGCTATAGTTAGAGGAGGTAATACGTGTACCTTTCGGGTAAATCCTCAATAAATTCTTTTGAGTGAACCTACAAAACAGAAGAATTGTGCATCTTAGAAAAGTCTTGCTTCAATGTGTTTTACATGCAGAAACTAACAGGCAAAACCTAATTCCATGAGATAAAATATTGAAACATGCATTATTTAAGATAACCTTCAATCTGTTCATTTCTTAACTATTTGACTTAAATGGAAGGTACGCAACAAAATGCTCATGCACGCTCACACCAATAGACAATAAAAAAGCACTCTTTTTTTATTCTACAGTACCTGACAATATCAGTTCCATGAGAAATTACAGCCTTCCCAAAGACTACCTCACTTAGGCTAAGACGAGATGTTTTATCAGGATCAATCTTAAATGCATCAGCAAGTTCTCCCGTTCTTTTTTAGCAGTAATTGCTATTAGACGCTTGTACTCAGGTGCAACTATCTGATGTGGCTTTTTATCTCCTTCATCCAGATCTTCTTCTTCATGGTACTGTTCACTATGATCACGCTCAATCTGCAAGTCAATCAGGAAAATGTGAAACCTGCACAATTACAGATAAAAAATTGAGGAGTAACTAAAAAATATCTTGCTTTTTTATTGCACCTTACTTGAAGCCCTCTTTTCAGCTTTAAGATCTGGAACTTCTGTACCCCATGCTTCATCTTCAGGTCCCCTTGATAATGCTTGGTCTGGTTCCTTGGTAGTCTTGGATTCAAGGTATTCTTTTGGTGGTTTGGTTGATATTAAAATCTTCCTCTTTAACGCTTCAGGTGAAGGTAGTTCTTCCAAAAATTCAGATGTTGTAGTAAAGAGCATTTCTCCATAAGTATCAGTAATCATCTAGATCAAAAAGAAAAAAAGATGATCAGATGCGACTTTCGACACATAAAGGACAGTATCCTGACAAAAGATTATCATCTACCTTAGCCACTTTAGCCTGAAGATCTGGCGTTAAATGATCTTCAAGAGTAATTATGACAGGGTATGGAGATGTGCTGAAGGCATACTCTTTAATGGACTGCAAGCATTTGAGTAGTTCTACAGGAGTGGTTATCGTCCTACAGTCATGAATAAATCAAGTCACAATGAAATAAATCATCAAACAACCTCCACGATTCTTGTAACAATTGAGCATGTTACACCTCCATGTCTACAGTAGATCATGAACAAATGAATAATGCAAATGTCATGATTTTTGAACAATTCCATGCCATATGCAAGCAAATTTTTGAAACATATATGTATGCTGAAGAGTCAAGTAAATCAGGTAACAGGTGACTAGAGTGATCACATTCTGATGGAAGATGCTTGGCATCATCAGGTTCACATCATTGTGACCCTTACTAAGTGTTTGCATAGCTTTCGTCATATTGGTCAATGTTGACTTATACATACGCGGGATTAAGTTTGCTTTCTGGTGCACAAGACATGCCCATGATCACAATTCTTTAGCATAGCCAATGGCATGACTAATAGATGGGTGGTTGGTCCACAGAAAAAAAGTGGCTTTTATAGGAACCTTATCATTAATTAAAGTTAAAAGGAAATCCTTATCATTTGATTACCACAAAGAGAATTAATATGGATAAGAGGACTTTGAGGTCCATCACGAGCTCAAGACATGATGCTGAGATATTTCTTAGGAATTGCCAAACACAGCAGGCTGACATTTGAGTTCCAACATGAAAATTGAAGCAGAAACGTAAAGATGAATCATAATAGGAAATTTTAATAAAATATAGGAAAACAAGGTAATTACATGATAATCTAGGGGCATTGAAGGGCATACCTACAATGACAATCACAATCAGAAAGCCTGGCACACCAAAAGCAGGGACAATGTCCAATATGATTTTCTTGCATGACTCAAGGTTAACATGCTTTCTAGGCATTGAAGATCAATTTGAGGATGTTTCCTAGCTACAGAACAAGGTCAGGAGTATAGAGTTTTGATCTTTGGTCATATGAGCTTTGGTCCCTGCAGACTTTGGAAAGCCCAAGCTAGTATTATCGAATTGGTCACCTCAGACTGACCTTGAAAGGAGCTTGAACTTCATCTTGAATTGCTGCAAGCTCTGCAGGGACGCCTACAGGAGTCTAAAACTTCTTGAATGAAGTAAAAGAAAGGAACAAGGCAAGGCAGAATGATATAGACACTTCTCACATTCTTTTGGAGCTTTGCACTATATTGTTATTATCAATATATATTATCTTACAACAGCTTATTGTAAAAGAGAATTGATGAACAAGAATTACCTATACTCACAACAGTGAATTTGTACATAATCCATATGGGCATGCATATACACACGATGTGCGCATGTCTAGAATATCATTCTCTTCATCCATGTCTTTGTGCCTCAAGTTTTCCCTAAAGTACTTCTTGGGTGTTACACACACTCATTATTGGTTGGGCAGCATGGATGCAATAAGAAAAGTTCAAAGAAAAGAGATAATTTCTTTCTAAGAAAAAAAAAATCAAAGGTAAATAGAATTTGTCTGGAAAGATCATGTACCCCCATGACGGACTTCCACATCATCTTTTGTAGAATTTGGCCATATGTCCAATTCGATCACTCTCACTCCTCTTTGCAGTGCATTTATGATAGGGACATCACTACAGTCGCTACTGAGTTGGTTCCCTGTTAAATAGGAGTTGTGGCCTGTATATATGAAATAGTGTGACAAAGGAGCACTCATGTCTTGGTGAACCTGGAACAAACATATATGTTCTAGCTATTAAATGCAAATTAGTTGTAAAAAAAAAGCTTGAAAAAGAAAAAGTGCTTTTCATATATAAATTGCTTTTCATGTGTTCTAACTTCAATCGAGAATAAATTAAGAGAAGGATGACTTAATGGTTTGAACATATGCAATGTAAATAAAGAAATTTATTTATGCGAAAGAGTGATTTAATATATATAGAGAAAAAAATATATAAAAGTAGACCGCAAATCACCTGGAAGAAAGTGATAAAGAGAGGTTAATTTTTTTTATTTTATAAAAATATAACTCTGAGCAAAGCTATATGGAGAAAAAAGATTCACGTAGCTGATACCAACTAGTTTGAAATTAAAGCTTTATTATTGTTGTTATATATAAATTACTTTTCAATGATCCTATGTCTATCTTCTCAATCAGTTAAACGATTGTAACTTAAAAGTTCATGTACCATAATTACTGAATATAATGAAATTATATTTGTGAAAAAATATTTCTTCCAAAAAAATTATGAAAACTAAAAAATTCTACAGTGGACAGACAATAATCTTGCTTGCGATTTTTAAAAGATCTCACTGATAGAGATATAGACTAAAAGATATGCTTTATGTTATGTCTTTACATTTTAATGAGAATTCATTTTGAGCAATGTGTGCCATTTACTATATATGTGCATGTGTCTAGTATTTACAAAGAGTATTTGATCTAGTGTATAGAGTACGGCTTATACACAGAAGACTAGATCATCGGTTCTTTTGGAATACAAGTTTATTGTTCAAGTTTTAGATGGAATTGGATACACCATCAGTAGAACTGTAGCACAAATTTTTAGTAGGTCTGTCTTGACTATGGAAATGGTTTATTCTAACTATTTGTGCTAGTACACTTTGTGTGTATTGAACAGGACCCAGTTGAGTTAATTATTTTATACTGACTTTATAAAATAATTTAAAACTCATGAATATTATGATTACTTATGCTCTTAATCTGAATTCTATTCTAGACACGTGTATGTAGTGATTATTGCTTTGATTACACATAGAGCGAGATTCTATATGAGCCAATAAACTTAGTGGGTTGGGCAATAACATTATATATATGGTGAATATTAATAGTTGAAGGAATCCACGTCCTATTAATTTGGATTGATGATATCCCCTTGAGAAAGCTTATAAGTTTTGATTGTATCAAATCTTGCAAGTGGATTTTGAATCCGATACATCAAATAAGTTAAGTGGATAAGTCTCAAAGATAATAACAGCCAATTAAATTATATTGTCAGTAATTAAATTTAATTGGTGGATATCTGTAATCTTAACGTGGGGAGATAATAAGTATTTAATATTAAGGCTCGAAAATATAAATTCGAATATGATTAGGAGTACAATTATAATTCTTTAGTGGAATGAATTGTAATTTACGTAATTGAATCCTAACCCGGGATAGGATTGAGAGATTTAATTACGTGGAAGTCCTTTTCATATTTGCCTATTGGTCCCTGTTGTAGCCCTATAAATACCCTCTCAGTTGGTTGCTAGGGTTAACGTTTGTAAGAAAAAGAAAAATAAGAAACCCTAGGTCGGTTGAGAGATCCCACCATCTTGTGAGAGAAGAAAGGTAATTTCGGGAATACGGCGGAAGGCTAAAAGGTTGAGGTCGAGCAATCGAATCAAAGTGTTCTAAAGTTCAAATCTGAAGGTATGATTTTCTATTCTTAGATTAGAACGGTAAAAGTTTTTTGTATTACTCATATACGCTATAGCGGTGATCTTGGGGGTATTCCGCGCTCCCCAACACTCACATCTAGATTATGAAGTCTATCTACTTATGTGTGTCATAACAATGAAGTCTGCATATTGACTCAAAATCATTGCTGGCACATAATCACTTCCACATTAACACCTTTTTATCTTAGCAGAGTCATCAAGCATGAAAAGCATGGAACACTATAAACTAAACTTGAGCGATTGACCCACTCAAGTACATTCTCTTCTCACTCTATACACTCCCAAAGAGATGAGGTATCATCCAATTCCTGGTCTCCATATCAACATGTCATATGAATTGCTTTTAGCTACTCCATTTGCTTCTCTGATCTTTCCCTGATAATTGATCACATTGTTTTTGTTTCAGCTAATGAGTGAATCCATTCTTGATGGTTTTTTATTATTGAATTTTGGGCCGCCCATGATGGGCTAACCCAGCCCATGAAAGAAATAACTGCACTTGGCAGTTATTCTCTAAAAACAAAATCGAGAAGAGTGCTTCATCGTGGGGAAGCAGTTGCTCTTCTTCCTCATTCATCATCGGAAAACATTCTCACAGAAAGGTAAGCAATATGTGGATTGTCTTCTTTCGAGGCAGCGATAAGTGCATTTAATCTGTGGCAAAAGAGGTATGTTCGTTTTGTGTAATATACTTTGAACGATCGGTGATTCATGCGTAGAATGGGCACGTTTTTCCGTAATTTTCGTTTTATATTTAGGAATTTGTTTCCATCATTGGTATCAGAGCCTGGTTTCGGTTCTCTTTCTCGTATTATTAGTATGCCAGCATAATAAGTTTACTTTCTGATAATGATGAAAAAGAGAAACAAATGATTAGATAAGATCAGATTCTTTGTATTTAGAATTTGATTCATTTAAAATAAGTTTCTGATAAAGATGAATAAGTTTCTGATAAAGATGAATAAAGATAGAATCAAATTCTCTGGATTTCAGAGAATTATCCCATTCTGCTGCTGTCACGCAGCAGCGACTCATGTGTCGCGAGGATAAAAACCAAACCTTACTCTAAGCCCTCACGAGAGAGAGGCTTCGATTTTATTTTAAGGAAGCGTTGTTTTAAATTGAGTCAAATTTATCAGAAGTGAAATTTGAACCCATTTACGGAAGGGGAACTTCAGCCTGACGCCTAAGACCACTCGGCCATCCTGATTTCATATCCTGATTTCAAAGAATGTCAGGAAGAGGATAAGGGCCCATAGATATCAGATGGCCGGATATTTTTTTTGGTGACAAGGGAAGGAACACGGATGGCTGTCTTATGAAACTCTCGGTTTCTTTCTGTATCAATGTTGCATGAGTTACTGTGCTTAGCATGGCCATCCGCATTGCCTTTCAAAAGTGACCGTTTTTATATTCCTAGCATGTTAGTAAACAATTAAAGATGACACTCTTTTGTTGCATGAGTTTATTTCCAGCGAACCGATCTGAAAGTTAATAATAATAAAAAAAAAGGGAATGGGCTGAGTGGCCTGTCATCAAATCTAAGGTTTATGGGAGTTTGAGATTTAAACGTGTATAAATCTCTCCTCATATCTATGAGACATTTTAAATATGCCAATTTTTTTTCTTTCTGCATTTGTTGCAGGAATGATGGTACAAAGATATCGAACCCCGATTGTCCCTAGAACGGTGGCTCAAAAGGAGAGGCTTGAGAAACTTAGGATCAAGCTAGCTCTTTACCGGTGGGATGCTGATGATGACATGATGACACACATCATCAAGGTCAACCAAATGATACAAGATATCATTTGGAACGGTTTTGTAATGCCGGGATATGTGATGGTCGGAGCCTTAAAATGCACAATTCCTGATGAGTTGGGAAGAATGATTGATAGGGTTTGGGACACCTTAGAAGGTCCGAGCTATAAGATGATTGTGGAGCAATTCATGATAGAGTACATACGGCTCGGGGCAAGAAGGACGTCAACCCTTGCATTGAATCGGTCTCGGCGCAATACGTTGCCCGAATCTAGGGGTTTTCCGGGTGCCTCCATTTGGATGCCTAAGCAAATAAAATTTTCTGAGGTTTTTCATGAGTCATTTCCAGTTTATAGAAAGAGGATCAGCACCTGATTGTGTTTATTTTTTTTAAGCTCTTAAGGAGTTGTTCTCTAAAGGTTGGTGTTAGATATCTTGGGTGGATAGTTCTGTCGGTGTTTATGTTTATTTTGATGGATTCATTCCTTATGAACATAATGTTAGATAAATGAATGTTGATGGATATTCATGTTATGAATAGTTCATAGTACTATTCTGTTTTAATATTTATCTTATTCGTACATATGGAGTTGAGTGGGAGTTCTAAGAGTTTTAGCAACTTTAAAGAACGTAATTTTACCTTAATGATTACATTAACGGTAATTTCACATTAGGTTTTTTGATGATGATTGGGAACGTAGTGAACTTTCGAATCTAAAGCCTATGTGAGATTATTCATTAAAATAATCATTTTGTGCAAAATTGATGCATAAATAAGTGGCATTAACAATCTGTGCTTGTTTATCTGATATGTTCAGATTCAATGGCTTCAGCTTCAAAGAATATAGTTGCTGAACTGAACAAAGGAGAAAAGCTTAACGGTGATAATTATGAAATTTGGCATATGAAAATCCAATATGTGCTGGAAGAGCAAGAGGCTCTTGAAGCTCTTAACCTGGTTATGGTAGAGCCTGAAGACGGAAACACTGCACAACATAAGAGAGATAAGGATGCATTTGCTGTATGGAAAAGGAAGAACTCCCTTGCTCGCATCACGTTGCTGAGTAGCATGGATAATGATGTCATGCGAGAGTTTAGGCGTTTTGAAAATGCTAAGGAGATGTGGGGAGCATTGGCAGCAAGGTTTGGTCATACATCTGTAACCAAGCTTAGACAGCTCACTATAAGATTTGATTCTTATAAGAAGCCACATGGTCAGTCCATGAAACAACATTTAAGGAAAATGTCAAACATGATTAATGAGCTGAAGGATGCTGGCCATGTTCTGACCGATGAGCAGCAAGTGCAAGCAGTGATTCGTTCTTTACCTCAGAGTTGGGAGCATATGAAGTTGCACTTAACTCACAATGAGAACATCAAAACCTTTGAGGATGCAGTGCGCCACTTAGAGCTAGAGGAGGACCGTCTCCTGGCAGATAAGTCGGTAATTGACATTTACTATACAGGTTCTAGCTCACAAGGGCCTTCGAGCTCTAAGCGCAAGCGTCCTGATTCGTTCAAAAGGTGGAAAGGTAAGAGAGCGAGTTCTTCGGGGAAGAAACCGAAAGATGATCAACACAAAAGAGGAAAGCGTCCTCAAGTTAAGAATATGTCGAAGGTGAAATGCTACAACTGTAGCAAGAAGGGCCACTTTGCTCGCGATTGCGGCGAGCCAAAGAAGGTAAACTCCCATTACATTCTTAAGAACTTTGTCTATGTGTCAAGTTCTGTATTTTTAACTGAGTCTAATCCTTTGTGGACTGTAGATTCGGGAGCAACAGACCATGTAGCGAAGGACAGAGATGCCTTCGTGGAGTTCCGACGGATACCGACCGGAACGAAATGGATCTATGTAGGGAACAATTCCAAAGTGGAAGTTAAAGGAATTGGCACTTGCCAGTTGATGATGCGTGGTGGACGCACATTGTTCCTACATGACGTATTATATGCTCCGGAGATTCGTCGGAATTTAGTGTCTGTGTTGGTGTTGATTAAACTTGGTTTTAATTTAAACTTCCATGCCAGTGGTGTTGATTTGTATTTGAGTACAAATTATTATGGTTGTGGATACTTTCTAGATGGTTTCATTGTACTAGATGTTGACTGTAGTAATGTTAACGTTTGTTATTCCCTGTTTACATCTTCCAACTCTTATGAAAATGATGTGAATGTGTGGCATGCTAGACTTGGTCATATTGGCCAACAACGAATGCAAAGATTAGCCAAAGAGGGCTTATTAGGCAATATTGAAAAAGTCAATTTGCCTATTTGCGAGCATTGCCTGGCTGGGAAAACAACAAGAAAACCATTCGGAAAAGGTACAAGAGCTGAGTTTCCTTTGCAACTAATCCATTCTGACATTTGTGGTCCAATGAATGTAAGAGCAAGGCATGGGGCTGTGTATTTCATCACATTCATAGATGATTGTACTCGATTTGGATATGTCTATTTGATTTCTCATAAATCTGAGGCATTAAGTTGCTTCAAGAAATTTATGAACTTAGTGGAAAATCAATTAGAAAAGAAAATAAAGACGTTTAGATCAGATCGAGGTCGAGAATATTTATCTAATGAGTTCAGAAATTTATGTGATGAAAAAGGAATAGAAAGACAGTTGTCTATTCCATATACTCCTCAACAAAATGGTGTTGCCGAGAGGAGGAATAGAACCCTATTGGAAATGGTTAGGTCTATGATGGCACAAGCTAACTTACCTATCACTTTTTGGGGTGATGTTTTGTTAACTGCTGCCTATGTACTTAACCGTGTGCCTTCTAAATCAGTTACTTCTACTCCATATGAGTTATGGACAGGTAGAAAACCCGATTTAAGTTTTCTTAAACCTTGGGGTTGTGCTGCTTATACTCACGAACCCTCTCATAAATATGGGAAACTGGGTCCCAGAGGCAAGAAGAGTATTTTCATAAGATACTCAGAGTACTCAAAAGGGTATGTGTTTATAGGTGCACAAGAAAGTGGGAGTATAACTGAATTTGAATCACGAGATGTCACATTCTTAGAGAATGAGTTTCCTACTAAGGGCGAAATAGGTGAGAACTACTCACTATTTGAAACTTTGGATCCTGATAATGAAATTGATCAGGTTCGTCCAAATGGGAGCAATGTGAGAAGTGAGGAATTAAATGAGACTCAATCTCAAATGCAACCGTTTGATGAGACGATACCGCCATTATCTAATCCAAGTGGAAGCATAATGGAGAATGATGTGCCACGTGTACAATCTCCCGTACGGCGAACAAGTCGCAAAAGTGTTCCCCGACGACGTTTTGATATTGAAGGGGAAACTTTCATCGTTGCTCCACAAGATGAAGATGAGCCAAGGAATGTAAATGAGGCTCTAAGTTGCCCTAATAAGGAAAAATGGATAAGTGCAATGGAAGAAGAAATGGAGTCAATGAAATCAAACCATGTTTGGGAACTGGTTGATCTTCCAAAAGGACGCAAAGCTATTGGGAATAAATGGGTTCTTAAAATAAAGCGAAAAGCTGATGGCTCAATAGAAAGATATAAAGCTCGCCTCGTGGCGAAAGGGTATAATCAACAGGAAGGAATTGATTATGAGGAAACTTTTTCTCCTGTAGTGAGATTTACCTCAATTCGCCTTATTCTGGCAATAGTGGCAAGTATGGATCTTGAATTACATCAAATGGATGTAAAGACTGCTTTTCTGAATGGAGAAATAGAAGAAGAAATTTACATGGAGCAACCAGTTGGCTTCAATGTGAAGGGCCAAGAACAAAAGGTATGTCGACTTTTGAGATCGATATATGGCCTTAAGCAGTCTTCAAGACAATGGTATACGCGTTTTCATAATGCCATAGTGGCCTATGATTTTACAATGATTGATGAAGATCATTGCGTGTATATCAAAAGATCCAAGGATCAATTTGTGATCTTATCATTATATGTTGATGACATACTGATTGCCGGAAGCAATAAGGAGTTGGTTAATACTATTAAAAGTTGGTTATCGTCCAATTTTGAGATGAAAGATATGGGTGAAGCTGCATATATTCTTGGAGTTAAGATTTCAAGAGATCGTTCTAAGAGATTATTGTCTCTTTCGCAAGAGACTTATATCAACAAAGTTCTTGAACGATTTAATATGCATGATTGTAAACCCATCGAAACTCCTATTGCAAAAGGTGAAGAATTGAGCCGTAGGTTGTGTCCTAGGACTCCACAAGAGAAGGAACAAATGAAACGCGTTCCTTATGCTAGTGCTGTTGGGAGCTTAATGTACGCTATGATGTGTACAAGACCTGACATATGTTTTGCAGTTGGAATGGTAAGTAGATACCAATCCAATCCAGGTCACGCACATTGGAAAGCCGTCAAAAGAATCATGAGGTATCTAAAGGGTACTGCTAATTATTCTCTGAGTTATCAAGGAAAGGATTTGCGACTTGAAGGCTACTCAGATGCTGACTGGGGAGGAGATTTAGACGAAAGGAAATCTACCTCTGGTTTTGTATTCTTACTGAATAATGGCGTCATATCTTGGAGCAGTAAGAAACAAACATGTATAGCATTGTCCACCATGGAAGCAGAGTTCGTGGCATTGTCAGCAGCAGTACAAGAGGGAGTTTGGCTTAAGAGATTTTTGGATCATTTAAGTGTTGTTGAGCATACTGCAAGCTCATTGTTAGTCAATTGTGATAGCCAAGCAGCAATAGCATACACTAAGGATCCTAAATATCATGGCAAGACCAAACATATAGATACCAAGTATAACTTTGTTAAAGACATGGTAGCACGGAAAGATGTGAACTTGAAGTACATATCTACGCATAGTATGATAGCAGATCCTATGACGAAGCCAATTCCTAGAGATGTTTTCATTGGTCATGTAAAATCTCTAGGACTGCGTAGATGCTGATTACTAAATATTGTAATTTCCCTAAATGTTCACATTTGAATGAGATTGTTATTTCATTGTTAATGCCTATGATATTTTTATTTATGCATATTAATACTTAGTGTATTATGACGAGAAAGTATGTCGGACAGATAAGATTAATCCACTCACACGGGTAATCGCCTCTATTTACTGTGTGATAAATAGAGATGAGACAATTTTTAGACTTATTATCTAGGTGATAATCGAGAGCTCAAGTTTAAAATATAAATGTTGCCTTAGCTAAGTGCTAAGATGAGGACATAACATTTACTATGTCCGAAAGTAAAATAACCCACATATTTTACTTTATCTGTTTTTGATGCCAGATGTGAGTTCTAATGGATTCTTTAGAAGAGTAGATACGTGAACTCGAGTTTAGACATTAGGCATGTCTGAACTATCATCTGTACGGTATTGAAAGTAAAGACATACGCTCCACGGAAAGGAGTTAATACCGTAATACGTATTTCATACTACGTATGCATAAGATGACCGATATGAGTGGCAAAAGTTTTTGATCTCAACTTTATGCCGTGTGAGACTCTAGAGGATATGAGTTCCTCAAATGGTGCCTTCACGACTCTAACTTATTCTCAAAGTTTCTATTCAGAGTTCGCTATCTTAGAATGTTGCCAATGGTCATGAATGATTCGATCTAATGGGGCATTTTTAGAAAAGCGAGCTGGACTGAAATAGAGAGGTTTAAGGAAAGAGGAAGATCAATTTTATTATGATGTCACATTCTATTTTTGTATTCACAGGTCGACCAATTATGATTTTAAGTAAATCATAGTTGTGAATACAATATACAAGATACTAAAAGAGATCAAAGAAGATATAAATGTGACTGATTGATCTAAGGGACTGCATATTATATCTACTCGAAAAATGTTGTATCCAATTTTGAGCTGCTATGTATTCCTAACAGATGCATCGCAATGAGCTCTTGAAGTATGCTGGTCGCACGGATTATTTGCTTGTATGAATATCGCAAAGAATGAGTTAATGTTTAGCTCACCATGTGCGAGTGGGAGATGATGGTTTTTTATTATTGAATTTTGGGCCGCCATGATGGGCTAACCCAGCCCATGAAAGAAATAACTGCACTTGGCAGTTATTCTCTAAAAACAAAATCGAGAAGAGTGCTTTATCGTGGGGAAGCAGTTGCTCTTCTTCCTCATTCATCATCGAAAAACATTCTCACAGAAAGGTAAGCAATCTGTGGATTGTCTTCTTTCAAGGCAGCGATAAGTGCATTTAATCTGTGGCAAAAGAGGTATGTTCGTTTTGTGTAATATACTTTGAACGATCGGTGATTCATGCGTAGAATGGGCACGTTTTTCCGTAATTTTCGTTTTATATTTAGGAATTTGTTTCCATCAATTCTCTCACAATTATTATGATCCATACAACTGAAACTTTGAGGCATGCATCATGCATGCAGAAGACCAGCTTTCAAGTCGCAAGTTTATGCTCCAAATGAAGCACAAAAAAAAAAAAAAAATCAAGCTGTGTCAAAGAGGCCCAACCCACCAATATTCTTCATCCAGCCCAGTTTGTACCCTTACCTGTCATAGGCCTATGTGGTACAGCCTTTATCCAAGAGACATTCAAAACCATATTCCAAGGCATCAGCAGATGGCAACCTTGACCATCCAATCCAAGAAAATTCTTTTCCTTTTTTTAAAAAAAAAAGTAACTGATTTTTTTATAAGATTGAGTGAAATATATAACTCTTGAATCTTAGTTAGACTAACGAAAGCAAGACTCCATCTTTTCTCAGCATGAAAAAATAAGAATAAAAATCCTAACAAACAAAAGCAACGCGTGTAGTAATAGAGTTAGAATTAAGGTCCAGAGAAGGGAAAGGGACACGCACTCCAAGAGAGGGAGACCGGGGGAATTGTCGTCGCCGGTGAGGTACCGGAAGAAAGCGTCGAGGGAGAGCCCCTTCTTCTGGAAAAGATTGAGGTGCCTAAACTCCCTCATGCTGTCGACCACGGCCAGCGCAGCCTCCCTGGTGGCCTCGGCCTCCCCCTGGACCTCCACCAGGAACCGCTGCAGCTGCTCCGCCCCCATCATCCCGCCCTCCGAGTACTTCCGGAACGCTTCCTTCACCGCCGGCGGCGGCTCGTTCGACGCCGGCCGGAACCGTCGCCTGAAACAGAAGCAAACTCTGTACGTCGTCATGAAACAAAAGCGGCGTCTCTGAAGACAGATACAAAAAAATCCAACTACTATGGTATCATGGGAGGCAGCGATATGGTTTAAATAAACGAAGTGAGGGATAGAGAAGGGGGGAGAGAGAGAGAGAGGCATCGGAGAGTGGAGTGGACGTTTTTTTTTTTTTTTTTTGGTCCTGTTTTTCCGTGAGGAGTGGGTTTTGAGGGGATCCCTTTCCTCCGGGACCGGTGACGTCGCTGCCGCGGTCGCGTTATAACTCTTCCTAGACTTTGGCTTCCAAATATATATAAACTTTTAAAAAATATATAGCAAATTGACGTGAAGCACTTCAATGGGCGGTTATAATCAATCACGCATCATTTGGTATCAATTAATACGTATTTGCTCTATCGATGAATAATACAATAAACTTTTTTTAATATTTATTACATACAATCTATATATAATTATTAGCTTTAAAAATAATTATACTTAATATAAAAATAATTATATATAGTTAGAAAATAATAGTACATGCATATATTTATTTGCTCACTTTAAGAGAAGAATCTAAAATTATAAAAAAAGTATACAATAAATCAGATATGATATGATCAAAGTCTAAGTGTTATAGTTTGATACATTGAAAGATAGAAATTAATTTTTTTTTAATAATAGCCGTTGCAATTTTTTTGTAATGAAGTCGTGGCCTTCCATCATGCTGGCCATTTATATCGTAAATATGATGATTTTTAGTTAATCTTTTTTATTATTTATTAAAAGTGATGCTATTTAATGATCACATAATTTAATTTATGGATAGTATGATTTTTTTTTGGGTACAAACATCACACCATTGTAGGATGAGTCAAGCATGATATATCATAATATAAAATTTGAGTAAGAATCAAAGGGGATGCATTACCCTGCTTTCAGCTCTAAGGTCCGAAGTAATGGGCCACTCGAGCAGCTACCCAGTCAGCCGCTAAGTTTATTTTGGATAGATGTGCTGAACCTGGGCGCTGTAAGCATGATGAAGCATAGTCCGAATGTCGCGGATTAAAGAATTAATAGGTAAATGGTTGCCAAAGTACTGTCAGAGTCAGCGAATAATAGTAATAGAATCCCCCTCAATAATAAGCCTATGGATGCTCAAACTACAAATGGCATAGGATATACCAGTCCATGCAGCATACAACTCAGCTAGTGGTACAGAAAGGTCAAGAAGGTTAAATTCATCAGTTGCCAACATCGATCCATTCAATCTTTAGATCATAAAAGCTGATCCAGCAAGTCTGCCTCAAACACTAATTGATAGTATGCCTTAAAACTAATGGATTTGAAATGTAGACTTTTTTCGCTTAAAAATATTCTACTTTTAAAAAGAGCAATCGGCAGCACCAACATTTGCGGTTCCTTTTTTTTCTTGAGTCATTGTCATCAAGCGCATGACAGTGGTGGCAGGACAATGCCACGAAAATTCAACAAAGAACGGATAACAAAGTGCCAAACTCTCGGGGCAACATTATCTTTTAGTCGTACTGCTGGCGGAGTTTAGAGACCATTCTTCGCATTCTTAGTTCATCTATCTTGTTATTGGAGTAGAGAATGATTCAGATGTTTTAGATGGTGAGTCGGTGGCGAGTGAAGAGCTCATATAAAATTCCAGGTGGGCCATATAGAATCAAGCTTTATCCCATGCAAGAGACTGGCTACCATTCTAGCGTATGTCCATAAGCTAGGAATAGGAGAGCCTTTATTCTCTCATCTGACAGCCATACAGTGGTAATCATGCAAAGAAAAAAAAAAAAAAAGAAAGAGATGCCAAACTTAAATGCTAGTGTTGGAGAAGCCACCTAACCCTCATTCATGGGCCCAGCGTGAAATGGTTATATTGTCCACTAATTCCACATACAAATGGCCTTACTCACATAACTCAAGTTTGTGTTTAAAATGGTGCAGAGTTTAAAACATACATGAAGTTAGTTTTGATTAAATCGACAGGTTTTTGCTCGATTGTTCTTGGCAAGTTCAAATGTAAATGGAATAGGAAAGGAGAGTATAAATTTCATTTGTTTAGAAGTGAAGTAAATCGATTATATATATCAAGAATTAAAGTATAAAAATTCTGGAAAGCATGCTGAGGCACCAGCGTTATCAGGAGCATACATACATTCCAAGCAAGTACAGGAAAGGTATATTGCTTTTGCAAGCTTGCTTCAATCTACAACCTATCTTACAGAGCATCTAACTTTTTTCAATGTCTTATTATACTATTCCACATTACAATAGTGAATCTAAATCACTTTCCTTAGATTGTGATGAGCTGGAGAATTGGTGAATGAAAGAAAAGAACAATAAGACACATTAGGCATACTCCTGTAGGACATCATTTGATGCTACATCCTTCTAGTCATGATAAATAAACAATGATAAGTCAAAGGTTTAGAAAAGTAATCAGAACAAAACAATATGTAAAGGGATCCTGACAACTTATGCAATGTAAATCATGCAATGGTTCCTTTGTTCTGCCTTCTCTCTCTCTCTCTCTCTCTCTCTCTGACCAATCTTAAAGAAGAATTAATGCACTAATCCTTCCTACACTTTAATCAACAGATGAGTCACATTCACCAAAACTTCCTTGATTGTTTGCATTTAATAATGGGACCGAACAACTACACTTGGACCATCAACTCCTGTCAGAAAGTCATAGATGGTATTAGGCCTTGATGAACAATCCAATGCGAGGAGGCTGCTTAGATGGCAATAGCCGACAATTAATGTTGTCATGGATGCAGAACAACTGACAATCCAATGACTGAAATATAAAGGAGTTGCATCTGGTGGCAAATTAATCACAATTCCTATGGTTAACAGGGATCGTTTGACAGCAGCCAGAGTTTGCTAGTTGTTGTGCACCTTCGACAATGGTGATCATAGGTTTCTCTGATTGTGAACTGCTTCCTGCCAGTCCTGTGCCACGTTTGAGGGTAAATGGCAGTTCCTAAGAAAAGCATATATATACTAAACTTACCATCAACTCTCAAAGGAAAGCTTAAAAAAATAAGCTTGGTTCCAATTTAGTGGGGAGGGTTCCATTCCTTTGTAAAAACAAGCATTTTCACAAGCATAACAGCAACTGCCATGGTAGGTCACTCCAAGCAATCAGGCAGATTAAGTGGCTACACTGCTAAAATCTTGGATATGGACGCGTCTGGAGAGTGGAGACAGCAAAAGCGGGCACGACAAGGACATAAGTTTGACGAGCAAGTGTTGGAGAGCCTCAAATCTTTCTCCATGGAATATCTCTGGATACAGAGGTGGCATCAGAGAAAAAGAAGGGGACCCAAGGCTTTATAATTGAGCACGGATTTATGGTGCAAGTTTCGTATGGCAGTGCTATGCAAATTTGAATACCATTCCATCTTCTATTTCTATTGCGATGTCTGCCCGGGATGAGATACGTGCAGGTCATCCAAACATACAAAATTTACGCTGTAGTGGATACTGTTCCATTATAATTTGTTGGCATTGATCTTTGTATTCACCCATGCACTAGCTATGGTATTATAAGGGGAAAGATGTTCTTGTTTCTATGTCGACAAGTCTTGTCTGCCTCTCCTTGACGGTGAAAGTGGTGGTGTCGATCGTAAATGGGGTGGTTGGCACAAGGACACTGGAAACGTGGCAATACAACGAGCACGAATGGTGCTCAGGGGAGGCCCAATCTTGGCCATGTTAGGTGCCCGGTTGCCATCAGCGCCAAATAGTTCCATTTATATCATCGACTTAATTGACGTTTGGTTGGAAAAATAAGCGTCTGATAATTAAGTCAGTTAAGATGGCACCTAGCCGTGGCAAATTTCATCGATCAAATCAAAATTATTGAGATTAGATCTAGAATTCATCATGCCATGAGGAGGGATAGAAGGATTTGCTTCCCAAGAGCGCCTTCTTTGTTGCAGCAAACGCAAAGTACACAGAAATATATGGTGGTCTAGTCAGAACGATCTACATCCGCGCTCCATCTCCTCCCCTCCTCAGCAACGCCCTCTCTCACACACAAGCCCGTCTCCTCTCCGTTTTGGCACTGCCCGATGCCCCCCAGCTCTCCGGTACGGGTCCTCTTCGACCCTCAGCACCCTCCTCCCTTTCGGTACTATTCGGTCAAACAGAACCGAACGAAGGGCTTCTGTTCGGTCTTGTTTGACCGAATAGAGAGCCTTCGTTCGGCTATATTTGGCTGAACGAAGGAAATGATCCTCCGTTCGCTAAACAGGACTGAACAGAGGCTCTTTGTTTGGTTCTGTTTGGCCGAATGGTGCCGAAAGAGAGGAAAGTACTGGGGTCAAAGAGGACCAGTGCCGGAGAGCTAGGGAACGTTGGGCAGTGCCAGAGATGGAGAGAAGATGGCCTGTGTGTGAGGGAGAGGAGATGGGAGCGGTGCTAGATGGGGGGAAGGAGACCGGGGGTGTGAGAGAAAAGGGGAAGATAGTTAAGATTTTTTTTCTTTTTTAAATGAGGTGAGGTGGGGTGCCGAGAGCATCTACATCCACTGTAACAAAGATGAAAATAATTTTATAAAAAACAATCCGTAGATTATACGACTGTCTTACAAAACTCTAAAACCTCATGCACCCAATAAAACCCTCTCCTCTATCTCTCACTAACATACTAAATTTTTCTGAAGATCCAAGCTACATACGCTTATATAGATAAAAATTTATAGTGTTTTTACATAAATTAGAATTTATATTCTCTACATCTGTGTCCATTTAGGGCTATGCCCAGATTGAGCATATGGATCTCAAATCAAACTCTCTAACATTTTTGTTTATAAATAATATGAATATTTGTTTGTTGTTCATAAATAACAAGAATGGTTGCGACCAGGAATAACCATAGTAATTTTTCCTTTTCAAAATATCAGTTGATGTTATATCAGTATACTTGCTGAGATTTTTTAATATTTAGTTTATTATCTTAAATGAATCATGATGTGGCTAATGTAGCCCCAAAATAATTTCGGCAAAATCAAAACATGGGTGCGCCCCGGCGTCTCCAAACCCGCCGAGTTGGCCTCGACCCTTCTCGGTCAGCCCTTCTCGGTCCCGGCATCTCTAAGCCCGCCGAGTCGGCCCCGACCCTTCCTGGTCGGCCCTTCTCGGCCCCGGCGTCTCCAAGCCCACCGAGTCGGCCCCGACCCTCCCTGGTCGGCCCTTCTTGGCCCTGGCATCTCCAAGCCCGCCGAGTCGGCCCCGACCCTTCCTGGTCGGCCCTCCTCGGCCCCGGCGTCTCCAAGCCCGCCGAGTCGGCCCCGACCCTTCCTGGTCGGCCCTTCTTGGCCCCGGCGTCTCCAAGCCCGCCAGTCGGCCCCGACCCTTCCCGGTCGGCCCTTCTCGGCCCCGGTCTCCAAGCCTACCGAGTCGGCCCCGACCCTTCCTGGTCGACCCTTCTCGGCCCCGGCATCTCCAAGCCCGCCGAGTCGGCCCTGACCCTTCCTGGTCGGCACTTCTCAGCCCCGGCATCTCCAAGCCCGCCGAGTCGGCCCTGACCCTTCAGGTCGGCCCTTCTCGGCCCCGGCGTCTCCAAGCCCGCCGAGTCGGTCCCGACCCTTCCTGGTCGGCCCCGCCCCGGCACATCCTAGTCGGCAAGGTCGGCCCCGGCACCCCTAGCTGACCCAGATAAGCTTCGGCTCCCTCGAGAGAGTCGAGACTCTCGGTTTCCTCCAAATCTGCCCCAACACGGCCCTGGTAGCTCGGGACTACCTCTCTGACCCGCGCCACCTGACAACGCCAGATCCAACTACCCACTGGCCATGCTGCTGATGGGACTGGACCCAACTACCCAACAGCCCCGCTGGCTGATGGGACTTAGCCCACCAACCGCCGCTTTCTCCCTTTCCGATGAGACAGGACCCACCAACCAGTGCAGATTCACGCAACTCTCAAGAACTCCATGGACATTCCCTCCTCACGGAATCCCACATGATCATGCCAGGGTCAACCCCTATAAAAAGGTGAATCCACTCAGTAAACAGGTATGCGCGATAATCCCCGAAAAATCGCTATCTTGAGACCCAGAGAGAAATCCCTTCTCCTCTAGAGCACCCTTTCACCTAAAAAGAGCTCATTCGAGCTCTTCTTCGGCTGTGATCTCAATTGCTAACTTGAGCGTCGAGGGTCCATCCGTTCTCGATGTGCAGGATCAGTGATTGGGCGTCATCAGATTGGCGCGCCAGGAAGGGGCTCAAAAGTTGGTGTAGAACGCAGCAAGTATCCCAGGGCTTCCCTGTGCTACATCTGGCCAAACTCTACTCCCCCCCTCTTCTCTCTTCGGAATCATGGTGGTGACACGAGCTCAGGACGCTTCCATCGGCTGTCCAGCGGGGCTTCCTCCGCCAGTTAGGCAGCAGGAGGCCAACCCCCTGTCGCCGATCCTCCAGTCACCTGCCCATCACCAAACACAGCCGCCCAAACGGGGAGCAATTGGCGACCCTCTCCCAACAAGTCCAAACTCTCACTGCTATGGTCCACGGGCTCCAGCAGCAGCAGTCCGTGGCCACCCAGCACCAAACCGCTCCCCCGCCAGTCAGCAGTCGGCGAGGGGAGGTTCTCCAAGGCGGGAGGCCGGTAGGAGGGAGGCCGGCGGTGGGAGGCTGGTCATCGCCCAGCTTCCCCAAGGAAGTCTCGCCGCGAGCCCTCCAAGCGGCCGCGGTCCCCTAAACTGGCCCCAGCAAAATCCCTTCGGGGCCACGTCATCAAGACGAGCCAAAGCGAAAGCCTCGACTTCCGTCTCCCTCTCTGTCTTCTTCATCTTCTTCTTCCTCCTCCGAGCCATCTCGGAGGGCCCCAACAATCAACCGACAGGCGAAGAGCGCATGGAAGAGTACAACCGACGGCTGGACGAGCTTGCCAGAAAAATCAACCATCAGCCGGAGGAAGAGTTCGATACCCGCCCTCCTTACACCCGCCGGATATTGGAGGAGCCTATCCCCTCCAGGTTTCGGTTCCCCCAGGTGGACCCGTACGATGGTACGACAGATCCTCTCGACCATCTCGAGAGTTATAAAGCAATGATGCATGTTCAAGGCGCTTCAGACGCCCTTCTCTGCAAGGCCTTTCCCGCTACTCTGCGGAAGGCCGCTCGCGTGGCACTCGCGCTTGCCCCCTCACAGCATCGACTCCTTCCGAGAGCTGGAGAAGGCTTTTCTAGCATACTTCGAAGCCTGCCGACGAATTCCAAGGGTGGCGGACAGCCTTTTCTCCGTACGTCAGAAGAAGGGAGAGTCGCTGCGGGACTTCGTGTCCCGGTTCAAAGCTGCCACCCTCGAGGTCTACCATCTTGACGACGTGGTAGCGACGCTGGCATTGAAGCGAGGACTCCTCCCATCTCACTTCACCTTTTCTTTGGATAAGAAGCCCCCGGGCTCTTATTCCGACCTTCTCCTTCGGGCTCAAAAGTATATTCGTGCGGATGAAGCCGACTTCACCCGCCGAGAATCTTCAAGGAGCTCCAGCCACAAGCCTGCTCGCCCTGAACCAAGCGGACCTCCTCGACACCGGTGAGCTGACCCGCCTCGTCGACCCGATAACAGGCGTAGAGCCCTGTCTCCGACGAGAGCAAGCTCACACCTCTCCTTGCCCCTCGATCTCACATTCTGATGGAGATCGAGGGCGAGCCTTACCTCCAGCGCCCTCCTCCCATGAAGAAAGGTCCTCCCGCGACAAAAGCCGCTACTGCCGATTCCACCGGGACTATGGCCATGACACTGACAGCTGCTACAGCTTGAAGCAGGCCATCGAGGAGCTCATTCAGCGGGGCTACCTCGGCAAATATGTGCAGAAGGCGCAGCAGCCGCTGCCGACCCTCATGGGGCCTCTGCTTGTTCAGGCCCGGTCGACAACGCCCCCACGGAGCGGATAGTCGGAATGGTGTCCTGGGGATCAACCTCCGCATCTAAGCAGCCGAGGGGGAGGAGGCGCCGAGTAATGTAATTTCTGGGGGGGATCTGCTGTCATAGATAATGTAAACAATGAAGGCGCCATTGTCTCTATGACGATCACCAAGCACCCTGTAAAGAGGATATTAGTTGATAGTGGCAGCTCAGCTGACATCCTTACCTACGACGCTTTTGTTTGGATGGGATTATCTTTGGACTCCCTTCAGCTGTGGCGACCCCTTTGGTCGGTTTTACTGGAGACTCCGTGAGGGTTGAAGGCGAAATACCTTTGCCTATGACAGCCAGAACGCCGCCATGTCAAAGCACAGTAATAATGAAATTCCTGGTTGTGAGGGTTCCCTTGGTGTATAACGCCATTCTGGGGCATCCAGGTTTGAACCTTTTGGACGCAGTTATTTCCACCCGGCGTCTGTTAGTGCAATTCCTCACAGGCGGGGAGTCGGGGAGATGCGCGGTGAGGTCAGCCCAGTCCTGCCCTGTTATCACGCGGCATCAAGTCCTCTGGAAGCTGAACCAACCTTTGAAGCATCCGACCCCAAGACTCTAACAAAGGAGGAGAGCCAGCTGAACATCTTTTGACCTTCCCTCTTGAAGATGACCCGACAAGGACCGTCCGTGTCGGCAGACTCCTTCCTCCAGAGGACCGAGAGCATCTCTTAGCCTTTTTGCGGGCTAATTCAGACGTCTTCGCCAGGTCAGCGTCTGATATGCCCAGCATCCCTCCGGAAGTGATCACCCACAAGCTCAACATTAACCCACGGCACCGTCCAATCCGCCAGAAGAAGAGAAGCTTTGCTCCTGATCGACAAAAGGCTATTGACGAGGAAGTCAACAAGCTACTCAGTGCCAGCCACATCCGGAGGCGCACTACCCCAGTTGGTTGGCCAATGTGGTCATGGTGCGTAAGGCAAATGGGAGCTGAAGGATTTGCATAGACTTCACCGACCTCAACAAGGCGTGTCCAAAAGACAGCTTTCCCCTGCTAAGGATTGATCAGCTGGTAGATTCCACCTCCGGGCATGAACTCCTCAGCTTCATGGATGCCTTCTCAGGATACAATCAGATAAGGATGGACCCCAACGACAAAGAGTACACCTCCTTCGTGATGGAAAAGGGCATTTATTGCTACAGAGTGATGCCTTTTGGCCTCAAGAACGCGGGGGCAACTTACCAAAGGTTGATGAACAGAGTGTTCCAGGACCAGCTAGGCCGGAATATGGAAGTCTACGTAGACGATATGCTGACAAAGAGCACCCGCGCTTCTGATCACGTCTCCGATTTAGAGGAGACCTTCAACAACCTCCGTCGTTTCCAAGTTAAGCTGAACCCCAAGAAATGTGCTTTTGGGATCATGGCAGGCAAGTTCCTGGGCTTCATGGTGACCCAGCGGGGATCGAGGCGAACCCAGAGAAGATCAGCGCCATACTTGATATGAGGCCACCGTCCAGCAAGAAGGAAGTGCAGTGATTAACTGGGAGGATAGCGGCTCTAAGTCGTTTCCTCTCCAAATCAGCCGAGAGATGCTTGCCCTTCTTCAAGGCCTTGCGGAAGATGAATAGCTTCGAGTGGACTGACGATTGCCAGAGGGCCTTCGACGGGTTGAAGGCGTTTCTGTCCTCCCCTTCGCTCCTATCCAAGCCAAAGACGGAGAAAGTCTTTTTCTCTACTTAGCCGCTTCTTCGGAAGCCGTTAGTTCAGTTTTGGTGCGTCTCGAAACTGATGGAACCCAAAGGTCTGTCTACTATGTGAGTAAGGTCCTCCATGATGCAGAAGTTAGGTACTCCAAGGCGGAAAAGGTCATCTTCGCCCTGATAGTCTCCGCTCGGCGTCTCCGCCCGTATTTTCAAGCCCATCCTATTGTGGTGCTCACGGATCAACCCCTGCGAGCCATCCTGGCTCGTCCGGATACCTTAGGCCGACTCGCCAAGTGGGCCATCAAGCTGGGAGAATTTGACCTCTCTTTCCAGGCTCGACCGGCTCTGAAGTCTCAAGTTCTGGCCGACTTCCTAGTTGAATGCACCTGGATAGAGGAGATGACTGAAGAGGTTGCCAAGGAACAGTGCGAGCCTGAGCCAGGCGAAGATGGGAAAACTTGGATCCTTCATGTGGACGGCGCATCGAACTGTCAAGGAAGCGGTGCCGGCCTCATTCTTGCCGGACCAGGCAGAGAGAGAACAGAATGCGCCCTGCAGTTTCTATTCGAAGCCACCAACAATCAAGCTGAGTACGAGGCCCTGCTGGCCGGGCTAAGGCTAGCCCAGGAGTTCGAATAAAGCGTCTCAAAGCTTTCACGGACTCGCAACTCGTCTCTGGGCAAATCAATGGAGAGTACGAGGCGCGTGACCCCGCTATGACTCAATACTTGGGCAAGGTTCGGCTCCTGACCTCCTCGCTGGCTTACTTCAATATCAGTTATATTCCCCGAAGTGAAAATGCCAAGGCCGACATCCTCTCTCGTCTGGCCACCTCTACCGGCGGTATGGCAAGGGATGCTCACATTGAATATTTGGAAAGACCAGTATAGAGGATAGCGAGGAAATCCTCCCACTCACCCAAGAGCCCACATGGATGGACGCCTACGTTCGTTATCTCACTGACGGTACACTCCCTGATGACCGCAACGAAGCCAGGTTGCTCAAGTGGAAAGCCTCCAAATTCATCCTCCTCGATGGGCGTCTATACAGAAGGTCATTCTCCTATCCCCTGCTCAAGTGCGTGGGACCCACCAACGCCAACTACATCCTCAGAGAAATCCACGAGGGCATCTATGGAAACCATCTGGGGGGCAAATCCTTAGCCCAAAAGGCCCTCCGTCAGGGATATTTTTGGCTCACTATGAGGGAGGATGCGGCTAAATTAGTTCAGAAATGCGATGGTTGCCAGCGCCATGCACACATCCAACATCAACCATCTACCCCGATGAACCCGCTCTCGGCTCCATGGCCCTTCGCTCAGTGGGGAATGGACATTCTCGGGCCATTCCCCCCAGCTTCTGGGCAATGAAAGTTCTTGCTAGTCGCCATTGATTACTTCACCAAATGGGTCGAGGTCGAAGCGTTAGCCAAGATCACTGAAGGCAAAGTCAAAGCTTTCTTTTGGAAGTCAATCATATGTTTCTTTGGCCTGCCTCACACCCTTGTCATGGACAACGGCCGCCAATTCAACAACGAAGCATTCAAAGTCTTCTGCGATGAGCTGGGCATTCATCACCGATTCACTTCCGTTGGCCACCCCCAAACCAACGGGGAGGCGGAGGTTATGAACCGCACCATCCTTAGAAAACTCAGAACAAGGTTGGACGGGTCCAAAGGTTGTTGGGTGGAGGAGCTCCCCAGCGTGATATGGGCCTATCACACGACCCCTAGAGCCCCGACGGGCGAGACTCCCTTCAGTCTCGCCTTCGGATCCGAGGCCGTCATTCCTGTCGAGATCGGACTACCCAGTCCACGCATGGAGTCCTCCAGTGAAGAAAACAACTCTGCGCTGATTCGGGCTAATTTGGACTTCATCGACGAGGCGCATGATCGGGCGAGGCTACGCATGGCGACTTTCCATCAGCGAGTGGCCAGGTACTACAATGCTCGAGTCCGCCTTAAAGTCTTCTGCCGAGATTTGGTTTTGAGAAAAGCTGAGGTTTCAAAGCCTACTGAGGGGGGCAAACTATCCCCCAACTGGAAGGGCCCTTATCGCATCGCTGAGGCACTCCACCGGGGGGCATACAAATTAGAAGAGCTTAACGAACAACCCATTCCACGCACCTGGAATGTAGATAACCTTGCCAATATTACCAATAATGTATTCCCCCAGGGCATGAGCAATAAAGGGGGTCCCTTCTGACGTAACAGCCTACTCTCCCTTGCCTCCAAGGACCAAATCTCTCAAAAGGAGCTCGCCGGCATCGTGGCTAACGGGACACCACTCGGCCCGGCACGACGGTGCCCCCGAGTCGGTTAAGACCCTAGCATCTCCGTACCCGGTCGAGTCCCTTCAGGCGGCATACAAACCCCTGAAGCGGTTCAAAGGAGCTCGCCAGCATCGCGGCTAACGGGACACCACTTGGCCCCGGCACGACAGTGCCCCGAGTCGGTTAAGACCCTAACAGCTCCGTACCCGATCGAGTCGCCCTTCAGGCGGCATACAAACCCCTGAAGCGGTTCAAAAGGAGCTCGCCGGCATCGCGGCTAACGGGACACCACTCGGCCCCGGCACGGCGGTGCCCCCGAGTCGGTTAAGACCCTAGCAGCTCCATACCCGGTCGAGTCGCCCTTCAGGCGGCACACAAACCCCTGAAGTGGCTCAAAAGGAGCTCACGGCATCATGGCTAACGGGACACCACTCGGCCCCGGCACGGCGGTGCCCCCGAGTCGGTTAAGACCCTAGTAGCTCTGTACCCGATCGAGTCGCCCTTCATGCGGCACACAAACCCCTGAAGCGGTTCAAAAGGAGCTCGCCGGCATCGCGGCTAACGGGACACCACTCGTCTCGGCACGGCGGTGCCCCCGTGTCGGTTAAGACCCTAGCAGCTTCGTACCCGGTTGAGTCGCCCTTCAGGCGGCACACAAACCCCTGAAGCGGTTCAAAAGGAGCTCGCCAGCATCGCGGCTAACGGGACACCACTCGGCCCCGGCACGGCGGTGCCCCCGAGTCGGTTAAGACCCTAGCAGCTCCATACCCGGTCGAGTCACCCTTCAGACGGCACACAAACCCCTGAAGCGGTTCAAAAGGAGCTCACCGATCGCGGCTAATGGGACACCACTTGGCCCCAGCACAGCGGTGCCCGCAGTCGGTTAAGACCCTAGCAGCTCCGTACCCGATCGAGTCGCCCTTCAGCGGCACACAAACCCCTGAAGCAGTTCAAAAGGAGCTCGCCGGCATCGCGGCTAACGGACACCACTCGGCCCGGCACGGCGTGCCCCCGAGTCGGTTAAGACCCTAGCAGCTCCGTACCCAGCCGAGTCGCCCTCAGGCGGCACACAAACCCCTGAAGCGGTCAAAAGGAGCTCGCCGGCATCGCGGCTAACGGGACACTACTCGGCCTCGGCACGGCGGTGCCCCCGAGTCGGTTAAGGCCCTAGCAGCTCCGTACCCGGTCGAGCTACCCCTCAGGCAACACGCAAACCCCTCACGATGGCAGAATCAACCTCAACCATCTCTGGTCAATCCAGACGCCTCCAAAGTTAGGCTTGGCGTCAAGCCGCCCGGAGATCTTTCCAAGCCTTTGGGGACTCATGCGTAAGTAATCCTTCTTGCGAACAGCCTGCGACAGCACGAAACATCTTAAGTGACTGTTCATATGGCCGGCCTACATCCTAGAGACGCATTCGAATATTGGCTAAGTTCGGAGTCGCGGAACATCGTAGAAGACACTATATTCGGCTTCAACGCCGTCAGCATATACGGTTTGGCCACAATGAGTAAGGCACAGTAAGGCGTTTTTCTCAGAAGAAGGAAGACGGGATGGGTCGAAACACAAAAAGTTAGGAGAAAAAGTCTTTTTTATTGACAATTGAAGAAGGATACAAAATTGAGCCTGAGGCCGGTTACATACAATAAAGTAAAAGGAAAAAATAACTCAAGGCCCGCCGGGGCTGGGCTGCCCTTTGTCCCTTTTCTCCGCAGGCTCCTCGTCAGAATCCCCGGGCCGGATATCTTCGAGTTCAGCAATGTTGATCTTGAGGGCCACGGATACTCTAGCCTTGCACATCTCGAAGCCCTGAATATAAGCGTCGAGGCTGGCCTCGATGACTTCTTGCTTGAACTCCGGCGAGGCCTTGTAGTTGGACATGGCCTGCCCCGCCTCGGCTTCGGCCCGCTGCGCCCTGGCCTCGGCCTCCCAGGCCTTGCTCTCGGCCTCTGCGGCGCGGGCGCTGGCCTCATCAGCACAGGCCACCGCCCCGGCCTTCTCCGAGCCCGCCTCCGTCGCCGCCTTCTCCGCAGCGGCCGCTCTCTGCAGCCTCCGCCACCGCCTTCTCCGTGGCGGCCGCTCTCTCCGCCGCGATCCGAGTCTCCTCCTCAGCGCGTTGGAGCCGCTAAGTCAACTCTTCGTTCTGCGCCGCGGCGGCCCTCAATCTCTCTGAGGCCAGCTCCATCTTGGCCTCAGCCGCGGAGGCCCGACCGCTCTCAGCTTCGACCCGGCTCTCCATCTCCCTCATGCGATCGGCCCAGCTCTCCTCGCGGGCCGAGGTTTCCTGGCGCAGGCGAGCAAGGCTTTCAGCCTGCGCCATGCTCTCCTTCTTATACCTGTCGGCCTGCGCCAGGGCCTTGGTGATTGTGGTGGAAGAGTGGGCCAGTGCCTCGCGAAGGCCCAACGCTCCAGTGACCAACTATAGCAGAGGAAACATGTCAGCTATGAGAAGAAGAAGAAATATGGGAAAATAACAAGCGCTCAAAATTTACCTGGACAACAGAAACCATTACCATGTCCAGGAGCGCGGAGTGACTCATCCCCCGCGTCTCCTCTTCGAGCTCGGCGGTTCGGACCCCTGACAGGAGGCGGAAGGCCCGCGCGGCGTCTGCCACTGATCTGACCGGGGAACCAGCCTCGTCTGCCCCACCTATGGGCCTTCGGCTTGGGGGCGGGCCGGGCGCAGGGCCGGTTGGCGGATGAGCTCCCCGACTCACCCCTTTGCTTCTCGATCGCCTTCGCCCCGTTTTGGGCCTCCCTGGCGACCCGCTCCCCCTCACTGGCGGTTGGGGGAGCACTTCTCTCTCCGGCTCGACAGCGGCCGGAGGGCCAACAGCAACAGTGACCCGCCCCCTCAGCCACATCGGCGGCGTAGGAGCTTCCTCCTCTCCATCCAAAACCACCACCATTGTCTCGGTGGTGGCCGGGATCTCCCCTTCTTCGACCTTGGCCCTCGCAGGCTTCCGGGCCCTTACCACCGGCTTCTTCTCAGCCGGCTCCCCCGCGGGTGTCGGGGCTATGGGGGCTGCGGCCGGTCTTGCCGGCTCCCTTTCTCGGGGTTTCTTCGCCGGCCTGGACGACTCTCCAGTCGCCCGCCTTTTTTGCCTCAGGACGGCCTCAAAGTCGCTGGCGGAAACCCTCATTGCTGCACAAAGAGTAGCGAGCATCAGTAGTGGCATACAATAAATCGAAGGACGACAGAAGAATTCAGGCGCCAAGCTCACCGGTCACGGGGCTAACTCGGCTTCTACCAGGTTCTCCTTAGACAGGAGTTCCTTGTAATTGGGGATTTGACAGTTGGACAGTCGGATGAATAACTCCCTATCCCTATCCCCTACGGTGGAATCTTCGTTGGAGCTGGTCTCGGGCTCCCTCCAGCGGCCCTAACCCCCTCGACGTGGGCAAAGAGAAATCTAGGTTTCCACCCCTAATTTTGGATGGGAGACCCAATGGGAAGGCTCTACCCGGCCTGGCAGTAAATGCCCACCAGGCACCCTCACCTTGGCGGCGGAGCTTATAGAAAGCTCGGAACAGGGACAGCCCTGGACGGGCCCCCTCGAAGTGGAAGAGGATTACAAAGGCGCAAATGATCCGAATCGAGTTCGGAGTCAACTGTGCCGGCACTAACCTATACCTATCTAAGAGGTTAAGGAAAAAAGGATGGAAAGGAAGGTGCAGCCCGCACCGGAAGAACTCCTTGTACAGAGCGACCGGCCCGGATGGTCAGAGGTCACCCTATCCTCGGGCCCCGGCGGACAGGTCAATAAAGTCAGGGACATTGTATTTAGCCCTAAGGGCCTCTATATCCTTAGGGGTCATGGTGGAAGCCACCCCAGCTGGACCCGCTGGATCGGAACTCACCGCCGGAGGAAGCGCGGATGGCGAGAGGACAAGGGAACTGCCCTAATAGGAGGACCGGAGGTGATCGAGGGTCCTGCTGCCCCCGATTCACCACGATGACTACACCGCCCACCGACTGAGGCATTCGACTTCTAGCTACAGGGGCCTGGTCCTCACTGCTAGACTGGGAAGACTCTTCTACGGGTCTCTTGCCCTCCCTAATGGCACGACGGTCCATAGGTAAAAAAGGGATGAAACTAACCTGGGAGTTGGAAAGACTCAGGTCGCAGAAGAACTCAAAGAAGAAGAAAGTAGAAGAAGCAATGGCAGCGTAAAGGTTTCTACAGGTCCTTGGGAGGTTTTTATAGCCCCCCGTCTCCAGCTAACGCCGCCCCAGATCCCGCCATCTGGCGCACGCCCATTGCGTCGCAGACTGCCGGCCGAAAATCTCGCCTGCGCCCGAGGCATGCCACCTCGATCCATTCCAGAAGACGCGATCCCCGGCCAATCGGGCCATAGAAAACGGAGCGGTAATGATGCCTTGCCTTTTTCCCATCACCCAATGGGCTCCTTCTCCGGAGCGTCCGGCGCCAACGTCATCACCACCTAACCCATGATTACGGAGATCTTCGAAGCGACACTGCCTCGAAACAAAGCGCCAGCACATCAGCCCATTTAAAGCGCACTAAAGGAGGCAATCATTCTTTTTGAATTTTCGCGCCCTTTCGCCCAAAGGATTGCAGACGCGTGGCCCTTAGCGCTCAGGGGGGGGGGCATCTGATGTGGCTAATGTAGCCCCAAGGGTAATTTCAGAAAATCAAAACATGGGTGCACCCCGGCGTCTCCAAGCCCGCCGAATCGGCCCCGACCCTTCCTGGTCGGCCCTTCTCGGCCCCGGCGTCTCCAAGCCCGCCGAGTCGGCCCCGACCCTCCCTGGTCGGCCCTTCTCGGCCCGGCGTCTCCAAGCCCGAGTCGGCCCGACCCTTCCTGGTCGGCCCTCTCGGCCCGGCATCTCCAAGCCCGCCAAGTTGGCCCTGACCCTTTCTGGTCGGCCCTCCTCGGCCCGGCATCTCCAAGCCCGCCAGTCGGCCCCGACCCTTCCTGGTCGGCCCTTCTCGGCCCCTCTCCAAGCCCGCCGAGTCGGCCCCGACCCTTCCTGGTCGGCCCTTCTCGGTCCCATCTCCAAGCCCGCCGAGTCGGCCCCGACCCTTCCTGGTCGGCCCTTCTTGGCCCCGGCATCTCCAAGCCCGCCGAGTCGGCCCCGACCCTTCCAGGTCGGCCCTTCTCGGCCCCGGCATCTCCAAGCCCGCCGAGTCGGCCCGNTTAGGAGTGAAATCAATTATACTGAAAAGCTGGTCTTGGGACAGTGAGGGGCTCATTATATATGTTTCTAAGTGCTCATGATTAGACATGCTAGAATCTTCAACAACACTTTCACTTTGAACAGTGTTCCAGAAAACACCAGAACTGGATTTCATATGTGAGTCATCCACTTCTCCAAGTTCTTTGCTCATCCATCTTGAGAAACTGTCATATTTCTTTAGGCCTTCTCCTTCTATATTAGAGAAATCTACTGATGCCTGTTTTATAAGGGAAGAGGCATTGCCATGTTCCTCTATAGACGTGCCATTTTCCAAATCAGCATTTGATGTACCAAGTGAACCAGTGTCAGCATTAGAAAGCTACAAAAGAAAATATTTTTGCATCAGATAAGTTAAGGTCATCAATGATGCCAACGCTCAACTAATAACATTAAATCTCTTAAAACTCATGCAAAGACTATTGCCAAGCAATAATGACTATTCAATGAGGCAAAAAATCAAACAGTGCTTAGAGAATGTTCAGCAAAGTACATGCAAAATAATACGCCCATATATCTTCTTTCACACCAAGCCTCAATCATCAAACTCTAGGTGGGTTATCCCAAAAGATCTCCACAAGAAAAAGGCAAACCAACATAAGGTATACAATAATCTAATAATACAAGACTGTGAACAAAAAAAAGAAGTGTAGCATAACAATTTAAGGAAAATGCTTTGTTTTACCCAAAAGCTCCCAGAAACAGCCATAAACCAGGGGGGTCAAAGTTGGCATTTTAGACTAAACACAACACTGGACCTTATGTCTCACGCCAAAACTTGGATTTTCAGATATTCTGGGATGTTCTTGGGGAAACATAGCAGTTGTCATATTATGCAATGAATGGGGAAAAAAAGGTGGAGATGCTCAAGTCCAGAAGATGTAATAAGGTGATACATAAATGAGGGAACACAAGAAATAGAAGGTAGTGCAAGCAACCAATAAACAGATGATATAAAGTTAATTCTGTAGATCCAGAGGTGTGCTTATATTGGTATTAACAGAAAATGGCACATCAAACATAGTTATGGAGTCAACCAAATCAAGATTGTTGCAAATGGTCTTGATTTCCACAGGTTCAAAGATTGTTGCAGATGTGGTTTGATTTCTTCAGGTTCCAAGCTGCAGAATGAATAAACATGCCAAACTTGGTAATAATGACTCTGACAGCATGAAACTAAGAATTGATTCAGTTGGTATCTCATTCAAGTTGCCATGCGGACAAATCATTGACACCACTGAAAGTAAAGAAGGCTAGCCACCAATGACAGCTAACAAAATAGTCAGAAACTATAAGGCATGGAGCGTACATTATAGTTTTGCAGACAAATTATACCTGATATCTTCTGACAGAAATGTCACCAATACAAACTAAAAGATATGTACATATAACAAAATTTCATTTGAATGTCCACAGAGTATTCATAAACCTAACAATTACTAAATTGTAGCTAGAAAGCCAATATGAATTTCCATTAGATGTCAGTCTGATAAGAGTGCATCACTGACTACAATTTTCATAATGGATTTCAATTCTTAGTTTTTAAAATTCTGTGGTGACTTCTAGACCTTCACCAATTCAAACTGACATACTTATCTATTCTGAAGACAGATTACAAAAAACTGGAAGTTTGATGTCATCAGATAGAAATAACTTGAGTACCTGCCATAACAGTTTGTCTTGAGAACCTGTAACATCCACTTGCTTGACCCTGAGGTCATCAGTGTATAGTTCCCCAAGTGTTGAAGTCTCAAGTCTAGGATTGTCTTCCACTTCAGCAGCCAGTGTCGAAGCAACTTCTAGGTGAAAGGTGGTGTTTGGAACCCTGTTGTGCAATGTTCTAGGACTTCATCCCATGATGTTAGATCAAGCTGTGTTCTGGGCCCACTAAATGTTAATCCAAGGCCAGTTTCATCAAAAACTCTAGTCATATCCTCTTGGGCAACTGAATAAAAATCTGATTTAGGTTCTGTAGCCTGTGTTTCCTGAATATCACCTGAAAGAAAAAATTCCAAACCAAAGCATTTAGTTAGTATGCCAACTATAGTATAAGGAACTGAACAACAACAGTGACTGTTGTCATCTCACATTGGTTATTTATGGAAGCGATTGAAGCATAAGGGTCCAACAGATGAGCATCCATCACAGGTCCATCCCCATACTGCTGCATCTCAACGAAAGAGTTGTATCCGGAACTTGCTTGATAATTATCTGCTGCATCGAATTTCGCTTTAGATACACTGAAAGAAAGGGTGCATGATTGAAGTACGAATCAGTGAATCAATATAGTGTAAGATGATGCATGACAGATTCGAGCTGGAATAAGCCATACCAGATTCAGCATCTTCATATTCTGAAGTGTGTGCACTATTTGGGCTTTCAGCATCTGTAGTTTGTGAAGGCAGCTGGCTATGATTTGTGAAGGAATTAGAACAGACAGGACTATCCATATTGGCAACTTGAGCCATTTCTTCAACATCTCTAGTACGACTGAAATTTGGTCTGTTCCCCTGAAAAGCAAAATTTTGTATTATAGCATGATCTGTAAATGAATCAAAGCTAATCCCTATCACATAAAAGAAACTTGGAGAAAGTAGGCAGGATGGTTCCTGATAAACCAGCAATCGCTGAACCAATATAGGCATTTAACATTTCGAAAAATATATCCCACCAGTCAAGCACAATTAGGTTAAGGTTTTGGGTTGGAAAAGGCTTTCATTTCAAATAAAACTTAGCAAATATAATAAAGAGATTAATGTGATAACCATTTTTTCTATACAAAATTGGATGGCATTGTGAAATTTTATAATAGCTTTCCACAGTTCCATAGACATGCAGTCTGCTAAAAATCATAATAGATTTAAAATTTAGGCTAAACTACAGTTTTGACCCTCGAACTTAAGGAAGTGTGTCACTTTGGCCCCTACACTTCAAAAAGTTGCAAAACATTAGACTTTCCTTTTTATTTCCCTTTGATCCCTACTGTTAAACAAGGAAGACAGCATTTGGTTCTATCCGACATGGCAACACACATGGCATTCATGGTGGCGAAATCAAGTTAAAACCTGTTACTAACCTGTTAACTCGTTAACCCAATATCCAATAACCCATTAAAAAAATTCTATTGTTTCTACCCCCCCCCCCCCCCCCAAGTCCCAACCCATGCGCCCCCCTGGTCCCCCGGCTTGGCGCCACTACTCACCTCCTGACTGCCGCCGCTCAGTCACCACCGTCCGCCTGCTCACCACCGCCCTCCCCCTCCCTCCACCTCTCCCTCCCTTCTCCTTGCCAGGGCTCTTCTTCGAGGACTTGATTCCGAGGGCCTTCATCTTGTTCGCCATTGTTGAGGTGAGCGAGCGCTAGAGCGACAAGGAGGAGAGTGGCGACGAGGATGCCAGCGAGGACGGCGAGCAATTGACAGAGGGAGGTGTGCGCTCGGATTGAGGAATGCAGGTTAGGGGTCTGCTGCCGGTGGAGCGGCAAACAGCGATGAAGATCTCGTAGGCAGTCTCTTGGAGCTCCCAATCAAGAATGGTGCAGGCCAGTTGGCCATATGGGGAGGGAAGATCAGCAGCAGCCATGGAGGTAGTGGACAAGAACCGTAGGGAGTTGGCACGGGCGGCGGTGACCGAGCGGCGAGCGGCGGTGCCAAGCAAGGGGACCCAAGGGGGGCACACGGGTTGGGAGGGGGGTGAAGAAGGGAGGCGCATGGGTAGGGAAAAAAGGGGGGAGGGGAAAAGAAGCAGTAGGATTTTTTTTAAATAGGTTATTGGATATTGAGTTAATGGGTTAACAGGTTGATAACAGATTTTAATTTGATTTTGTCACCATGGATGCCACATGTGCTGCCACGTCGAATAAAACCAAACAACATCTCCCCTGTTTAACGGTAGGGACCAAAGGAAACAAAAAGGAAAGTCCAGGGTTTTACAACTTTTTGAAGTTCAAGAATTAAAGTAAACACCTTCCTAAGTCGAGAGTTAAAACTGTAGTTTAGCCTAAAATTTATTTGTGCATTGACAAAAAAAAAAGCGATGTTATGATAACTACTTGATTACAAGAGCCATTGAGATTAAGTTTCATATTTTCCTTTTCCTTTTCACATGTTAAAATCTAGTGACAATGTATCTTCTGCTGTTTGTTTTGTGGGAAGTCAGTGTATAGAAGTGCAATGTCTAAACACTGACTATTGTTAAATTGTTACTCATAATTATCACTTAAATATTGCTTAAATATTTCATTTATAAGGAGAGAACATGACTTAGGGGTCCCCATCCCTCCAAAGCCAAGTTTGACCCTTTCGGGTGAACTGGGAACTTGAGTCCCAAGTTTGAGCTCAGTTACAGAGAAACAAACAGTAGGAAGTGTTTCCTTCCAATTGAAGTTGAGTTCAGGCCCCAAAGTTATTAAACACACTCTAAGAACAAGAAAATGGAAAGAAGAACATAACCATAGAACTTGTTGTACATAGTGAAACTGAACATCATCACAACCAATAACTGAAGGAGAGGGAACCGAATTATAACCTTGACTTCAAGGTAGTGTACGAGAACAATGTGCATGTAGTCCCTGCAGCACAAGATAAATCAATAAGTGGTTGATTTTGTCAAAGAAGTAGAACAACACCCCAAATAAATAGGTGATCATGTGCACTAAGATCATCCTGATTGATTTGTATATTTGCATATTACAAGAAAATGATGTCAAAGAAACACAACATTAGTGGAGACCTAATTAAAAATATGCATTAACAGAATAATAAAAAATGATCATGGAAAGGACTTTTTGCTGCCTTCATAAGGAATTCAATTTTTTCCCCTTTCTTGGTTTTCCCTGAAAGCATAAACCTACAATACCGGCATCATGTAGTTTGTGGGAGAGTTGATATTGACCGGCTTACCATAGATATCTGTTCAATCATTATGTGGAACCTTCTCAACCTAGAGCTAACATTCATGATTACCCACATATCATTGGTTGAGGGCCTGAATATCATTAGCATTGATGTGTCACATGCTTTCAACTGTTGTTCTTAAAGAATGTTTATATGCATGAGAAAGGAAAGAAACCTTTCCAAAACTCTTAGTAATAACCAGATAATGCAATTGACTGGAGAAGAGGCTACTAATGCCTAAGTTCTGGTAAAGTGACTGCAAACAGTTCAACGATGAGTAAAGTGGAGCTCAACAGACTGTAGCCTAAGGGATAATACTATGGATGAAGGCACATGATTGCCGATTTGGACTAATAAAGAGCTCCATGAAAGATCAGTGAAGCAAAAGGGTCCATTCAGTCCACTTCTGAGCTTTGTACCCAGTTTGGAATGAACAGGAAGCCTAAATCAATGCAATTTGATGCAACAAAGCTGCTCTTCTAAGTCTTGCAGTTATATTGGATAAGAGTCTGGAGATGTTTTAGAAATAAGGAAAACAGTGGGCCTGATGAAGTGGGATACAATTTATGGCAGTGTTCATTCTACACTGGAGGTTATTGTAGATTCCAATAAAAGGTCAAACTTGGGAGTCACAACTCAGTCAGGTTTAGCATCTTCAGAGAAAATGTTCCATTGTAGATTCCGAGGACTAAAATAATGATGTAAAAGGGTGTCAAAGCTAAGGCTTTTTAAAGGACTTCAACTAGCAAAAAAGAAATTGCAATATACGTGGTTTTTTTCCTAAATAAGGACTACAAAAGGCGCATTCCATTAAAATTGAAAGAAAAATTCTATAAAACCGCTATTAAGCCAGTTATATTATATAAAATAAGTGTTGGGCAATACTGAAACAATATGTGAATAAATTAAGTGTAACAGAAATGTGCATGTTAAGATGGTTATGTGGTAAAACTTTAAAAGATAAAATTAGAAATAAACATATAAGAGAAATGATAGGAGTAAACCCAATTAAAGATAAAATGAGAGAAAATCGATTACGGTGATTTCGACATATACAACAAAGACTTTTAAATGCTCCAGTTAGAAAGAGTTATCTTTTAACAATTCATGATAAGGATAGAGGTAGAGGTAAAGAGTGATCTTTTAACAATCCATAATAAGAATAGAGATAGAGATAGACCTAAACTAATATGAACATAAATTATTAAAAAGATATAAATATTTGTAATTTGAACGTCGACTTAGTCCTGAATAGAGTAGAGTGAAGGAAGCAGCTTCATGTAGCCGATCCCATGTAGTTGGGAAAAGGCTTAGATGAGTTGAGTTGAGTTGAGTTGAGAAGGACTACAGAAGGCCAGGTTCAGACTTTCCCTACATCTCCATACTTTTTTCCTTCTTAAACCCTTTCTCAAGTCTTTTCTCTTGATCTTTCTGACTGTTCTGATTTCTCTGCTACTGTTATTTCTAATTTCTAAAGAGATTTAAAGCTACAATTATTGATTATTAGTGTTCATTTAAATCTGTCTCATATCTTCTTGGATTCTCATACCAAATTAAGAAAATCCAAACCAGACAACCATCCCAACAGCCACAACTATTCAATTGTTTATTATAAACTTTATCTTAGATTTTCTGTTTCTTCCCACACGTGGTCCAGAAACCAGTTCCCAATTTCAGATCAACTGCAGACTCTGCAATCAGACAACAAAACCTTATAATCATATCCCTAGAAACCTTACCTCTATATTGTAAAGAAAATTATGCAACTCTTGTTTTTCTAATAATCAACTATTCAATATAACATCACAGCAGGATTCTTTCACTATATGTTGAATTCGCAATATTCATTGATTGCTTGGTCCCCTTGAGCCATCATCACCTTCCTTAAGGTTGCTAGTGACCTCACACCATTTTTGCAAGATCCACACTCACCAACTAGCCGTTTGGGTGGTTCCTTGCCATGTACAGATTGGTCTGCCCTTAGACTTCCCTAGATGGATATATTGGTCGTGTGTGTCATTCTTATTGCATCACATTGTAAACAACCTTCAAACCTAATATTTCTTATTAATTAGCCATCATCTTTCAAGATTAATTCATCTTCCTCCAAAATTCTTGAAGACTACAATTTCAGCCCAAATCACACCATTTTTGGATGTGATCACCATTTCTTAGTGGATTTTAATAAGTTTGCATCCTCACTATTCCTTATATTTCATGCTCATGATTGATTTGACTTTAACTAGTCAAAAGATCATCCTCGGTATTATCCCTCCATAATACCTAAGAGTCAAATCTAGGTTGTTATTCTGCCCAACTTATCAAAATCACTCCTCCAATGCACTTGACTGCTATTCTCTTCGGCTTTATATATGATCTTCTGTTGGCCTTACCTTGGAAATATCTTCAAAACCTAATTGCAGTCATTAATTTTCTCTTCATACAGGCACCACGTGTTAAACATATAACCCTAAGCTTTGATTCTATTAGATCCCCCACCTTGAAACATTGAATATATGACAATTCCTTGACCTAGAACACTGTGTATATTTTTCATAAATTCATAGATGTTAGTCCAATATGATTGTACATATTCCAGTAAGAAACCTTAGCTCTTTTACTTTCAAGACTGCACTTATATATATTTTACTTTGCTTTCGCCTCTTACACCCAAAGCCCCCAGAGAACACATATCTTATTCCAAGAATGACCCTCAGTCACTGCCAAAGCAATGGTTATTTGCTCACTTTCCCTCACTTATCAAGATGAAACTAGTCCACCAAAGCCTGCACCAACATGTCCTCTCAGATTAAACTTCAACATGCAATCAATCAGTATCTGAGAAACAATTAATTAAATAGAGCAAAAGAAAAGTTATCATCCCATTGCTAAAATAAAAATATTAAAAAAACCTAAATTTATAGCAAGGATACATAATAAGTTGATCTATTCATCATGTTATACAGCATTCTAAGTAATTGATGTTGTAACAATCATATGAAAATCAAAATTATGGTAAACAATGGGCCATAAGAATGCAAATAGATTTGGTATGATTAGATACAACAACAAAGGTTGCAAATGATATTGTAAAAGGATGAATAAAGTGATTATAAGTTCATTATGCCTTATAAACACACGCACGCACGCACACAAAAAGCCTCCATACTCACTCTTCCAACATCCAATAACTCCGTCTTTGGAAATTTTCATTTTCTTCTCCATGAGCATAGTAGCAATGTAGAACATCAACACTTCCGGCCTAAAAAATGTAAAATATATCAGCTTTATTGCATCCATCTCATGATACTTGTTCTAAAACATCAAAAAAAAAAAAAAAAGCTTAGAGAAAGGCATATATTCCATCACAAAAGCTTGAAGCTTAAGATAATTTTAGATAATTAAAACTTAAAACACAAGAATGAAACATCAAACTACCACTGATACTACTTACTCAAAACAATATGTGCATGAACCATGTGCACACCTGCATATTCACATGTGCATATGCATGACAAATGCATAGATCTTATGACCTATGCAATGAAATTCTAAGGTCCATGGACAATGTTTAAACATCTACGGCCATAGAAGGTCTTCTAAACACTCATCCATATATGATCACGGAAAATATATAACATAGGATACAAACATTTGCCCTTGTTTTATATTTGATAGATCCCCCTTCCATGCCTTTAAGCAGCATTTCAAGAATCACTACATACAAGCTAGCTATCTCATCTGTTCAACAACTGTAACCGGCAAGCTATCTCATCTGTTCTTCTAGCTAAGAATGGATAAACGCATGATTCAGACTTACCTTAAGCCTCTCATGAGCTTCTTTCACAGTCTTTCCATCTTTTTTCTTTCTCCAGCTATGGCCATCCTTCCGGAAGTATCTCAATACCTTCCGATCAAAAAGAAAAAGCGAACCACCTAATGCAAATACATGTCAAGTGAGGATATGCCTGATGTGGTTATTTGATAAAATAGCGCAATGTATATGTGATTCTTTAGTTGATAATCATTTCAAATATCAGTCTCAGGAGCATTTACTCTTCAAATACCAACATTAATTCTGAGATTCACCAAGAAGAAGAATTACAGCAATTTAACAGCCAGTCTAACAATTGAAAGCCAACTAGAGAAACAAGGGAAAGAAATCAAAATCAACCACATCCAAAATTGGATGTACATGCTTTTTATTTGATTATGGTAAATAAATTTTGAAACACTGAAAACATCATTTGCGTTGGCATAAAGCATTTTCTTTTCTTTTTTATGTGTATCGTACCATTAATGTAATGTGCACCATTATGAAAACAGATGCAGCTTACTCCACTAATGCCCGCCAACTGATGGCAGAAATAGCCTAGATGATGCAATGGATGCATGGAACCATAACATGGTGAACAATATAAGAGGCTTTAATGTTTGAAAAAAAACAACAGCCTGCTTAGGATCTGCCAAAACATAGAATCAAATCCTAATCAGCAAATATTTGATTCAAATGCAAATGCTGATAACCACAACCATCAGTAGAGAGTACTGTCCCAGGGTTCCAGATAATTGAGGTAAGCTTTTACCAACAAACAAAGTGTGCCCAACCTAATAATATCTACCAATGAAACAGAAGAATGATTTTTAGGTGGTGGTTGGGGTGAGGGGGCACAGTTTGAGTTTCTGAAGAAAGTCAAATAAATTACATATATGGATTAGTATAAGTCTAAAGACATATGTACATTGCCAGCATAAATATATTGCATGTGTATGACTATCTGACTGCATGTATATATGGAACTGCAGATGCATGTGGATGCATTCAAACAGACATGTAAATTTGGATTAGCTAATCAAGAAATAGACAATATAACAAAAAGTTGAAATTAAAGGTCATACTAAGAGGTTTATTTGGCGGTTCTGGGGCAATACGAAATTTCCTATAGTTCCGAAGAATTTCGCAAATTTCTGCAGGGCGTAACCATCGATGTTGTGCCTCCAAAAGTATTTGCTCAATATCTGTCACATCCACAATCAGTTACAAGATTAGCAACAAAAATAGATATTAAGTGAGGCCTGAAACTGAACCCCAAAAAAAAAAAGATCTATCTGTATGGTTTGTAAAGGCATGACACAGGCAAAAAAACAAATATTAGCATTTCTAACTATTAAGCAAATGGTTTTTTGCAGCTATAGTGGGAATTTTATGTCGCCATCAGTAGAAAAAGAAAAGCTAGAACAGAGTTCTTGGACATACAACAGATAATAAGTGCTCATGCATGATATGCACAGTAACAATTAAAACCAGAAAGCAAGGTTATATGCCTATAAAGAAAGCATTATGAAAGAAGAATTGGAAGAAACGATGTCATAAGGAGCCATTATATTATATTAATCTGATGTGAACACCACTTAACTCGTGCTTCTCTGAACCAAGACATAAACCCTGGCTTTTGACCTCTATGTGAAACAACAACAGACCGAAGCATACACTTGAAAAATTAGAAGGCAAAGGATAAACTTAGTGGCAGTTCAGCCACCTGATTGTTGTCACCTTCAGGGGAATTCAACCATGCACACGGGACCTTCTTATGTAGTTTTTTTTAATTAAAAAAAAGGGAAAGAAATCACTCTCGATGTCAAGCATCATACTTATAAACTCTTCTTAATATGAAACTCCAGATCTCTCAGAGACTTGCACTGAGAAGATTTCATAATCTCTACAGCACGCTCGACTGCATTAGTTTATTACATTATTACGATAGCAACAGAAGGACTTGTCTTTGAAACAGACATACAACTCTTTTTATTAACTTTTTACCCGAATATATTTCTAGCACAAGCATAACTAACATTTTGTCTCATCTGTTTGGCAACTCTCTTGCTGTTTCTCCATCAATTTTAAGCTAATGTCACATCCTCCATTTAACAGACTTCTTAAGCTCTCTTCTTACTGCCGTCTGGGAAGAGACTATTTGAAAGAAACTCTTCTCTGCCACATAGTATATACAGCATTCATATTGCTACCTTTGCCCCCAGTTGGTGCTACCTAACCAATTTCCTAGAATCCACTCCATATAATATTCCTACTTCTACCACCAGTTATTGGGAAATGATCTCATCCTATGACTTGGATTGATAACTGTGGTTCCAACAGACCAAAAATATATAAAACAAAACATCAACTCCACATCATTTCCTAAAAAATTCTCACCAAAATATCAGCATCCAGAATTTAACTTTGACATATTAAATCAACAGCCACCATGTAAAGCAGTCACATGCTACTAATTTCACTGATATTCCGCGGTAAATCAGTTCATGCTATACCTATAATTTCTTTTAGATCAAGATGCAGAATTTCTTTTCAATCAAGAAGAAGAAGAAATAGACCATCAGATCATTCCCAAACCACTATTAAACTCATTAAAACGCCAACTAAGTAACTTTTGCATAATCTGCTTATAACACATAGAGTAGAAACCAAAAAAGAACAGGACAAGTCATCACTCCAAAACCACTACCATGTCCATCAAAACCAAGACGAAATCCTAACATCAAGACCAAAAATTTTTAATCTCGGACCAACAATGAAAGAAAGCAACCCAATCAGCAGAATTCTCACCTAACTGAGGGGTCAATCCGTATCGCCGAGCATCCGCCATCGTCCCACCTCGCAATTAATCCCGAAAACACGACCCGATCTCAAAACCCTAGCTCTTCTCGGATCAGAATTCGAAGAACCAGAACCGAAACCTGCAAGGAAAAACAGCATCCGCTCAAGTTAGATTCGAAGCTAAATAGAAGGAATTGGGATCGACAAATCCTCCAGGAGAACAGAATTCTTCTCGATCTCTGAGGGGAGACAACACTAGAAGTGGGAGAGGAGGCGCACCTTCGAGAAAAAGCCGAGAGCATCGCCGATTCGGAGGGGTAGAGAGAGAGAGGAGATAGAACTAAAGTGGGGGAAAAAAAAAATGTAACATTTATAGTGTCAGATTGACGGAAATGCCCCTCAATTGCCGGCGATATCACGATCTTCCCTGAGCGCCTCCTGTCCGTTCGTCCATGGCGTCGGTGCGAGACGGGATTTAAGGGGGAGAAGACGCGTTGAATGTTGGATCGGAGAGGGTAGAGATGGAGCGAATAAGATGGAATACGCGGGGATTGATGGGATAAGGTGATGAGGTGCGGCGTCCGCACGGAGATGGGCTGAGTGGCGTCGGTTTGCGGGGGCGTCGTTATTGGTTGCTCGCAGCCTCGCACTCGTCAGCGGTTGACCATGGGATTCTAATATCCAATGGCGTCCTGCCGTCTTCCTCGGTGACCGGCGGTGAAATAAGCTGGTCATGGAGTAGTTTTTCAAATCGGTGCCTTTTGGCACCGATTTAAAAAAAAGAGGTGGAATTTTAGATTATTGCAAAATTGATATAAAAGTAAAAAACGTTATTTGTTAAAAAAAAAAAAAATGAGATCTCAGGTTATTATAAAACTAGTGTAAAAGTGAAAGCGCCACTTCAAATGGCATTTTTCACTTTCACGTCCGCTTGACCCCAGGGGCGTAGTGATAGGGTAGAAGAAATCGCGCTTGAAGTAGCGGTTTCACTGAGGTTAAAATCGTCACTTGGAGTGGTGATTTCATGATAGAAATTGCCACTTCAAGTGATGATTTTCTCAAAAAATCCCCTTTTCGAGTTTGATCGGACTTTAAAACCCTACGCAGCCTTTAAAACTCAGTTTTTTCCCTCCCTCCCTTCGTCCTTTCCTTCGCCCAGAAAATCACCATTCCCCATCTCTGCCCCCTCTCATCGGACCATCCTCCACGATCCATTGTCTATACTTCACCCTCAGTTTCTTTAAGGTAGAGATTCACATTTCCTCATTTCTTAAACTGATTTTTATATGCATGCTATCATGTAACTGATCTTTATAGATTTTTTTGACAAAGGAGAAAGCATGAGATGTGTGCTTTTTGATCTATGTATAGAAATGAAAATATAGGAGCATAAATAAACATGAAACATATTTTTATTTTCTGTATCATATGGATGCACAAGGATATTGGTGTTTTATTTTAGCTATGATATCATCATGAGAAATTAAGTGTTTTATCTTAATCTGTGCCATATGGATCTTGGAAACTAATATGTGCTAAATGCTACTAAAATATATGCATATTTTTTTTTTTTTATAGCTGATCGAAGATAAATTTTGATCACCTTTTATTCAAATGGAAACTGTACGAGTTTTGCTTTATTGTGATGGATCAATTGAACATGGCCAAGAAGGGATACATTATAATCTACCTTCACGTAAATGTTTGAAATTGAGCACATGAACATGCTTTGTTGAGTTTGTTGATCAGGTACATACAGTTCTAAAATTTTTAGTACAGAGATATATCATCAGATTGATATGGAGATCTCCAACATTGCATCAAAAATACGTGCTTCATCCAATTGAGGACGACGACGATGTGGAGCACATGTTGACATTTCCCTCGAAGTTTTCAGAATATCGGTATATTGAACTCTATGTTTTCAAGGATGATGTTCCAGAGCCATATAGTGTTGGTCATATAGAGAATGTTCAGGATAGTTCTCCTATAGCCCAGCAGCAGGAGCAGGTTAGGACTTCAGTGGATTTCCCAATGATTGAAGGATTTATGCCAGCAGTGCAGAGTGATGATGTGGTAAACAATTTTAACATTGATAGCCGGGGAATGGAGTTAGACGAGAGTGCAGATGATGACTATTGGCCTGAACATGATGACTCAGATGAAGAGTCATATGGAGACGATATAGTTCATGACACTGGCTTTAGTTCCATTCATGTATACACTCATCCAGAACCTATTCCAACTTAGGTACATGATCATCAAGCCTCTGCATATGAACAAGTACCGGAATTTTATAATGAGTTAAGTTTGCATGATGGTGGATGTGTCAGTACTCCGAGAGAGTTACCCTTCAAATCTCAATATTGGGATCCATCAATGATTGAGTTTGCTAAAGGGTTATTGTTTAATACTAAAGATGAACTGAAAGAGCATGTGAAATGTATCACATCAAGAAGCATCGTACATATAATGTGGTGGACTTGAAGAAATTATTCTGGTATGTGAAATGTGCCTCTTCAAGTACATGAGCCAAACATTAGGCATTCTAAGACATTATGATATGACTCTTTGGACGGCCAAATTATGAGAAGGTCGCGTATATAGGGCACATTATTAATGTTGCTGGGATCCCTCCAGCAGTCAGGACTGAAATTCAGCAATGATCCATTTTATTTCATGAAATTTATCAAACCCCCTACCATGAGCTGGATTAGTAAGCATCCCAAACTCCTAAAATTAAAATATCCCCTTGGCAGATAAATGATCAGTAAAGCTTATCAAATGATCCATTTCATTTCATGAAATATATGGAAATATCCCATACGCCCACTCAGCCATTAATGTTGCATGACTCTCAAGTCTTAATAAGGCTAAAAGGACGCGACTCTACCTGAACGCGATCTTGGCTGTCGGCGAGCAGGGGGCTCCGACTATCAGCGAGCAGAGGGCTCCGGTTGTCGGCGAGCAGCAGCGACGGATGAAGGAAGTGAGGGAGTGGGGAGGCTCCGAACGTGAAGAGGATCGGCTGTCAGGCAGGGGGACTGAGATGTAGGGAGTGAGAGTCCGCGTAGGGTTTAAGAAGGGGATCGGGCTTGGACAGGATGGCACTAAGAAAATCACCAGTTGGTTAATGAAATCGTCACTTCAAGTAAAAATTTCAACCTATAAAATCATCACTTAAAGTAACAATTTCATTAACCAATTGGTGATGATGATATGACAGTAAAAATATCATTCCAAATGATATTTTTTACTTTTACATAAGTTTGACAATAAGCCGCTTTTCTACCTCCTTGTTTTAAAACCGGTGCCTTTCAAAAAGGCACCGGTTTGAAAAAGGACTTCAAAGTGCGATGTCTTCATCCAAAAGGATTCCGTTTGGATGCACTATACCTAAATTTCTCAAATGGTTCTGAAATTAAGGAGTACTCAATAATACATTTTAGTCGACCTCTGAGATCCTTTTAATTAAATTATTTTTAAATACATTTAAGTGATTATATAATAGGTAAATCAAATCAATCAAATAGAATGTCAATAGAGGTTACAGCAACAGAATGGCTCGTTCTGGCTTCTCTAATTCCCGGATGGATGAGCAACATCACATGGAAGTCGGACCATCCGTTGTGTGATTTTAATTGAGAAAAAAATAGATAAAAATAGGGCAACATTAATTATGTAGTAAAGTCTTATTAATTTTTTTTAAAAAAAATTGAAGACTCGCATGTACCATGACAAAATTGTACGTCATGCATGGCCCCACTGTCGGCCGCATCGCGCCGCTCGAGTCATCAAACCGACTTCTCGTTCCACACGGCACGCTGGCAAAGCAAAACTTTTTTAAAAAATATATATGTTCACGACTAGCTTTTCTCTTTAAGCGTGGATTATAGGGCTGGAAAGGATTGAATTAAATATTCAGGATAGTGGGCGACAACTAGGTGGCATCTTTAGCGAAGGGAAGAAATTATTAATTATTTCAAAAGACCAGCTACATGGCCTGGCATATGCATCAGCCGAATACGATGGAGGGAAAAGATTTTTTACATTGTTTTTTTTATTGATCTATAATATTTATTAAAAATTATTAAGATAGTTTTACAATATTTCAAAAAAAAAATTTATGATACTCCAGTTTTAAGCTTATACATTATAGTTATAAAATTAAGACATTCATTTAAACATCCCAATTATAAATTTACGATATATAGTTATAAAATTACGACATCCTTAAAAAAAATGTGTCTATATATTCCAAAAACAAAAGCTGAACGGGTATTAATGCGCATCACGTAAAAATAAAGATACCCATCAAGAAAGCAAAAAAAACTTACGATACTCTAGTTTTAAACTTACGACATAGTAGTTATAAAATTTAGACAAAAAAAAAAAAAACTTAGGACACCTAGATTTAAACTTACGATATTGTAGTTATAAAATTACGACACCCACTCAGAAACATATCTGTACATAAATTTCAAAGAAAAGCTGAACGGGTATTAATGCACATCATATAGTTTTTTTTAAAAAATTTGTGTAGACATGAACGGATGTTTTAAGTTTAAAACTAAGGTGTCGTAAGTTTAAAACTAGGATATCATAATTTTTTTTCTTTTCTGAACGGGTGTCTAGTTTTATAACTATCGTGTCTTAAGTTTAAAAATGGGGTGTCATAATTTTTTTTGCTTTCTCAACTGGTGTCTTAACTTTATAACTATGATATTGTAAGTTTAAAACTGAGGTATCATAATTTTTTCCCTCGGATGTCATACAGTATCTTAACATTTTTTAATGGATATGGACCAATAAAAAAAAGCGGTGCAGCCCATGTGGGACTTGTTGTATCAAAAGTGGTGTACAAAGACTTTTTTTATGATGAAGATGGCTACCTAATGATCCCGTTGTTATGGGCCACTAATAATATATTTGTATATATAAAATGAGGGTTTGGTTTGGAAAATTTATTGTTTAACTTGCAGCATTTAGGAGATGGGAGCATATTTATTCAGATTATTAATAATTTAAAAAAATTATTAAATAATTATATTTAATATATATTTTGAGTAACAATCTATCTTACGGTGATAGATAATCTAGAGTATACATATGGTTATCTCTATTATCAAAGATATAATAATTTAATAAATTACTTACTTTTTTTTCTTTTGATCGTCTCTACTCGCATCCTCGTCTACTGATACTTTCATGTCGAAGGTCCCGACCCACCCTCTTCCACGAGTCGGACTGCGGGGCCGATGGTGGCCTCCAGCATCCTTACTGATCGCTTTGAATATCATTTATAAATATAATTTTTTTAACATTATTATTTATAAATATAATTTTTAAATCAAATATAATATATATTTTTTTATTTAATAAATTTAATTTAGAAGTATTTTGAGAATTTGGTATTATATGATTGATAATCTGTTTGTCATACCAAACACAGTAATCAATATTACTATTGGTGTATATCAAACATAATAATTGTTGATGCCAAATCACCGTCCCCGAGCATCCGGTCGCCTCCTCCATCGGGCCCGGGATCCTCCGGCGAGCTCCTTGCGCCTGCGGGCCTGCAAACAAGTCCCGGGGGCCAAAGATTTCGGCAGAGACTCTCCGACGCTCAAGTCAGTGCTCTTGGCAACAACCGTGAGCTTGAGGAAGCTCGAAAGAGAGAAGAAAGGAGAGGCTTAGAGTCGTACTCTCTATGGGCAAGAATGAGTGTTAAGAGTGTAGTGCGTTCTCAGTTCTTGGAGTTCTTAGTGTTACATGGTTGGGGGTCCCTCTTACCCTTTTTATAGATGCCCGGAGTCCGTGGGCTTGGGGCGTGATCACTTGTCATAGCATTAATTGATGGCAGCATAATGGAGCTTACCTCCATGTGATGTGTTGCAGGCCATATTCCGTCAGAGTAGGTGGCTGCAGGGCATGGCCAATCGTTACGGTGCTTGCCAGATGTGTCCCTACGTCACTTTTTTGGTTACAGTGATGGGTGATAAAGTTAGTCGTGTGGGTCCCAAGGTACAACCGTTGAGGGGAAGATGATGTTGAGTTGAAGCCAACTATCCCTCGTAGAGCATTGATTATGGAGTGCTTGCGTAACACTGTTCATGCCCTTGGATGAGCTTCAAGAAAGGCCGAGGGTGAATACTTGCATGGCACTATTCACTACTGATGCCGAGCGCTATTCATGCCGAAGGGAAGAAGCCGAGCACGTTTGAGGTCGAGGGGGTAACGTGGCAATCATAAATGCCTTAATGCATGAAAGAAAATAAGGCATTAAATGTCTTAAAGCAGGTGATACACGTAGCCTTTATGAGGCCATAAATGCCTTGGAGCGAGAGGTATGACGTGGCTGCAAGCCGAGGCCGAAAGGGAACAAGTCCGAGGCTGAGGGGAAAAAGGTAAGGGGAACAAGTCCGAGACCAAAGGGAAAAAGGTCTAAGGCCGAGGGGGAACAAGTCCAAGACGAAGGGACCAACATGGCAGCCATAAATGACTTAATACAAGGGAATGAATAAGGCAATAAATACCTTAGAGTAATGAATACACATGGCCTTAAGTGCCTTGGTGCGACAGGCCGAGGGTGTCTCCGGGGTTGAAACACTATTCATGTGGCTTGAGACTGGATTGAAACACTGTTCATGTGGCCCGAGATCGAGAGGGGGTCTCGGGGGTTGGGATACCATTCATGTGGAAAGAGACTGAGAGGGGGTCGATGGTTGAGACTTGAGGCCGAGATCGAGAGGGGTCTGGGGGTAGAAGGTGGAACATGTCCGAGGCCGATAGGGCCATCATGGTAGTCATAAATGCCTTAATACAGGGGAATGAATAAGGCAATAAATGCCTTAGAGTAATGAATGCACGTGGCCTTAAGTGCCTTGGTGCGATAGGCCGAGGGTGTCTCGGGGTTGAAACATTGTTCATGTGGCCCGGGGTTGAAACACTGTTCATGTGGCCCGAGACCGAGAAGGAGTCTCGGTGGTTGAGACTTGAGGCCGAGAGGGAGTTTGGGGTCAAGGTGGAACATGTCCGAGGCCGATGGAGCCATCATGGCAGCCATAAATGCCCTCCAAGTCATTATGACCGTACCATTAAATGCCCTAGCCCCTGCACGTGAAGGTGGCCCTTAGAGAGAGCCCACGCACTCATCGTGGCGATTTTTTTCTGTTTTGTTCTCTTTCTTCATTATGACGAGATGCCAGCTGGGAGCAATGCCGTGGATGGATGTTGGGAGCTGAAGCCGAAAGGGGCTTCGTTAGTTTCCTTCCTTCACGGTTCTCTAACGGCGTTGGATCAGCCACATCAGATGCCCCCTCGCCCCTGAGACGAAGCAGGCCCACTCCAGCAAGACGAAAGGGGCGTCACCTCCCAAGTGGCTGATCCCCACCTGACTTTGGGGTCTTTAACTTTTGACATGAAGTTTGGATGTGGGTCCCCGTCAACTGTGAGCTGAGGAGTTGGCCTGTCCTAGCTGTGAGCTGTCTTGGGGCTTCTTGATAGCTGAAAGTAACCAGCGATATATTGCAAGTGTACAATTTAAACGAAGGTATTACCCGATTGGCCATTGGCCGCTAATGCAGAGTTGAAGCCGCTCAGGCTGAAATGAATCCGTTGAGGCTGTGACGAAGCCGCTGAGGCAAAGTTGAGGCCGTTGAGAGCCTTTTGAACCCCGGAGGGTGACCTGAGAGTTGAGAGTCGTCAGGTACCCTTTTTAACCCCGAAGGGTGACCTGAGGTGCTTGGACCAGGCTCAGGTGCCTTTTAACCCCGGAGGGTGACCTGAGAGTTGAGAGTCGTCAGGTGCCTTTTAACCCCGAAGGGTGACCTGAGAGTTGAGAGTCGTCAGGTGCCTTTTTAACCCCGAAGGGTGACATGAGAGTTGAGAGTCGTCAGGTGCCTTTTAAACCCCGAAGGGTGACCTGAGGGTGCTTGGACCAGGTTCAGGTGCCTTTTTCTTTGTGCCAACGATCTTTGCTGCCGACGTTGGAGTCTGTCTTTGGCCTTTGGTGCCGAGCTGGCCTCGGGCTTGAGTGCCGATGGTACATCAGGCTTTTTGATCCGGTGGTGCACCGGTCTTCGGTGTCGATGGTACATCGGTCTTGAATGCTGATGCAAGGTTGGTCTTCCCTGCATGATATTTTAAGTATCAATGAAAGAAAACTGCAACGTACTTAGCTCTTGTAGCACCCTTGTTTTCCTTCTGCGGATTTGAGCACTTCTGCCCGCTGGTGGTCTTCCCCCCATGGAATCAAGTTGGGACGGAGCCTGGAGTTGGTTGATGACCAGCTCCTCTCCGAAATGAAGCTGGGGACCCATCTTCAGAGTGCAGTAAAGAGAGAGATGGGATCTAGAGCCGGGGATGCTGGAGCGGAGCCACAGACGAGAGCGGAGTCGGACTCGGGAGCTAGAGGTCGCCGAGGGAAGCCCAGGCAGCCAGCGGCCAGGAGAGTCCACTGAAGGCGGACGGTTAGGAGAGGATGTTGCTGGGAGTTATCAGGATTCGGGCAGCCTCCACATTGATCCAAGGCAAGGGGCCCTCTAGCTTCCACGGTCTCTTTCTCCTTCCGCTGAGTTGACGACCTGCCCCCCAGATAACTATGTTGATTGAAGGCAGAGGGTACCAGTGCTGAAATCCAAAGGCAGCTGGAATGGAATCCGCACGAGGTCTTGGGTTTGGATTGGCTCTGGGTGCAGCAGAGAAAAGAGAGAGAGGGGGTAGATAGAGTCAATGGTCAAAGCCCTTTGTCCTCATCTCTCACCTTGCATTAACAGCATCAGCATGTCTTAGCTTATCACCGCTAGGAATAAAAATGCCCATAAATACTTGAGGTGACTAGGAGTTAGGATTTGGATGGCAAGGAGTGGCGCTCTTGCTGGCTAACGAGCCCGAGCCTTAAATTGCCGTTGAGTTTTGAGTTTGAGGTTGCTTTTGCTCTTGAGCTTGTTGCCACGTGGCCATAAAATATTGCTCCCATAGCCTTTGAACAACTGCCGCTAATGCTTGGATCTTCAGGGTGAGGGTGGCTCGATATTTGCTTGAATGGCATGAACTGGTGGTGATGGTGGAACAGAGAACTAGCATCTTGTTGCTCAGCTTGTTGAGGGTGCCCCCCAACATAATTGGCGGAAGCTTCCATTGTTGTCGTAGAGGAGTAAGAGCTTGTAGCTTAGTGTCACAGAACTCTGCTTTCTCCCCCTTCCTGGCATGCCAATCCGTTGATGCCAAATCACCGTCCCCGAGCGTCCGATCGCCTCCTCCAGTGGGTCTGGGATCCTCCTGCGAGAACCTTGCGCCTGCGGGCCTGCAAACAAGTCCCGAGGGCCAAAGATTCCAGCGGAGACCCTCCGACGCTCAAGTCAGTGCTCTGGGCAACAGTCGTGAGCTTGAGGAAGCTCGAAAGAGAGAAGAAGGGAGAGGCTTAGAGCTGTGCTCTATGTGGGAAAGAATGAGTGTTAAGAGTGTAATGTGTTCTCAATTCTTGGAGTTCTTAGTGTTACCTGGTTAGGGGTCCCTCTTACCCTTTTTATAGATGCCCGGAGTTTGTGGGCTTGGGGCATGATCACTTGTTAGAGCATTAATTGATGGCAGCACAATGGAGCTTACTTCCATGTGACGTATTGCATGCCATGTCCCGGCAGAGTAGGTGGCTACCGGGCATGGCCAATCATGCAAGATGTGTCCCCTACGTCACCTTTTTGGTTGTCCTGTGCAGACAGCGATGGGTGATAAAGTTAGTCGTGTGGGTCCCAAGGTACAGCCATGAGGGAAGATAATGTTGAGTTGAAGCCAATTGTCCATCGTAGAGCATTGATTATGGAGTGCTTGCGTGACACTGTTCATGTCCTTGGATGAGCTTCAGAAAAGGCCGAGGGCAGTATTCACTTACATGACACTATTCACTACCGATGCCGAGCGCTATTCATGCCGAGGGGAAGAAGCCGAACACGTCTGAGGTCGAAGGGGCCAACGTGGCAACCATAAATGCCTTAATGAACGGAAAGAAATAAGGCATTAAATGTCTTAAAGCGGGTGATGCACGTAGCCTTTATGAGGCCATAAATGCCTTTGTGCGAGAGGTATCACGTGGCTGTGGGAGCCGAAGCCGAAGGGGAACAAGTCCGAGGCTAAGCGGAAAAGGTCAAAGGCCAAGGGGAAACAAGTCCACAAGTCCGAGACCGAGGGGAAAAAAGGTCACCGAGGGAAAAAGGTCCGAGGCCGAGGGGACCAACATGGCAGCCATAAATGCCTTAATATAGGGGAATGAATAAGGCAATAAATGCCTTAAAGTAATGAATGCACGTGGTGCCACAGGCCGAGGGTGTCTCGGCGGTGAAACACTGTTCATGTGGCCCGAGACCGAGAGGGGTCTCGGGGGTTGGGATACCGTTCATGTGGCCGAGACCAAGAGGGGGTCTCAGTGGTTGAGACTTGAGGCCGAGACCGAGAGGGGTCTCGGGGGTTGAAACTTGAGGTCGAGACGAGAGGAGTCTCGGGGGTCGAAGGTGGAACATGTCCGAGGCTGATGGGGCCATCATGGCAGCCATAAATGCCTTAATACAGGGGAATGAATAAGGCAATAAATGCCTTAGAGTAATGAATGCACGTGGCCTTGAGTGCCTTGTGCGACAGGCTCGGGGGGTTGAAACACTGTTCATGTGACTCGAGACTGAGAAGGGTCTCGGTGGTTGAGACTTGAGGCTGAACACTGTTCATGTGACTCGAGACTGAGAAGGGTCTCGGTGGTTGAGACTTGAGGCTGAGACCGAAAGGGGGTCTCGGGGGTTCTCTCGGTGGTTGAGACTTGAGGCCGAGATCGAGAGGGGGTCTCGGGGGTTGAGACTTGAGGCCGAGACCGAGAGGGAGTCTCGGGTGGTTGAGACTTGAGGCTGAGACCGAAAGGGGGTCTCGGGGTTCTCTCGGTGGTTGAGACTTGAGGCCGAGACCGAGAGGGGTCTCGGGGGTTGAGACTTGAGGCCGAGACCGAGAGGGAGTCTCGGGGTCGAAGGTGGCCGATGGAACCATCATGGCAGCCATAAATGTCCTCTAAGTCATTATGACCGTACCTTAAATGCCCTAGCCCCTGCACGTGACCATCGGACATTAATGACGGAAGGTGGCCCACGCACTCATCGTGGCCATTTTTTCTGTTTTGTTCTCTTTCTTCATTATGACGAGATGTCTGTCGTGCTGGATGTTGGGAGCTGAGGCCGGCGTGCCGCATCAATAATCAATATTATTGATAATTTATTAAATAATAATTTATCTTGTAGGTAATTCACATTATCATTCAAGATTGCTGCGATTCATCTAAATATAATTTTAGTAATAAAGCATCAAAAAATTTATTACTTAATGCATAATAAAAATTTAATTATCAAAATCCGTTACGTTTAATAACTATGGATGTTAGTATTAGCGACATCAGTATTGGTAATGGAGTTTTTGCTTTTACCATTATTTAATTGATATTCAACTGTCTTGTAAGAAAAAAATATTTTGAAGTTCTTTTGTTCAATAAAAATTAAAAAAGAAAGAAAAAAAAAACTATAGCTTGTATATATCTTTCCATTTACCTATATATATATATATATATATATATATATATATATATATATGTTTAATATGATCCATCATAATTAATTTTTTATTTAATAAGTAATAAAAACGACATCAATAATATAAAATTTTATGCATTATAATTTATTGTATTATTATCTTACACTTCAAGAATAATTAAAAAATAAGATTGTTACCCAAAAGAGAAAAAAAAAATCGTTCATAAAGAGTTCTCTATCTTACGTTGCAATTTTTTATTTTAAAATAATTAAAAAGGAGAAAAAAATATGACGCTTCATGCCTGAATTATATGTTCATAAATTCATAATTATGTTAACAAATTTGTTAGAGTATGACTTAACACACTCAAGTGTACTATTTAATGAAATTTCATTGGACATGAAAAGGTATATCATCTAAAGGCCTTTGATACTACTTCAAGTGCTTGAAAAATGGGGTAGTCAAGAAAAAAATGATGCATTTTTTCTTTTAATTACTTGATACGTGAGCTAGAAGTTTGTAAAATACATAATTTTTACTGTTTAAGTATATCACATCCAATAGCTTAAATCATCAATGAAGAATCATTATTATGATGCCCCTCTCAATAGTCCCACATCGAAAAATTGAAAGTTGGTTGAGTAGTTTATATGTAGTAAAGCAAGAAGGATAATGCACCAATTGGATCCCTTTGGACTATGGTGGGCCAAGTTGGTATGGGCCTTATCCGTCTTACTTTCTTATAACAGAACAGGTCCATGAATACTACGGGCCCAGGTATCAGAGCCATGCACCAGCCGAAAGTGCATGATCTAAGTGCCATATGGGTGGCCCAAGTTGGTATAGGCCTTGTCTGTCTTGCTTTTTTGTAACGGAACGGGTCCATTGGTGCTACGGGTCCAGAACCCGGGTCGTTACAACTATCATCAAATTTAGACTTAATTAGATTTGAATAAAAATTCTTTCAAATGTAATTAGACTAAGCACAATTTATCAACATCAAAGTTTAAACTAAGTGCATAGAAATAAACATCTCCCGATGGGTTTAGATTCCTGTCTGCTGCAACTAAATTGTACTTGACAATGCCACCAATCTCAAGTAACTGGATGCATCTTTTTAATTTATATTATATATATATATATATATATATATATATATATATACACACACATTGGCCAAGAATTATTTCTTGATGACGACCGTACATCTTGCAAAGACAATATTTCTTGATGACGACCCTACATCAATCAAATAAATGCAGGACTTAGCACATCGAAGGGTATAGCCTGTGTGATTCGCCTTATGTGCAAAGAACTGAACTGGTGAGCTTGATGTAAGACTTAATTTAAATATATGATCATGATATTAAATATGCAAAAATACGATATCAATATATTTATTATGATCGATAAATACCTTCAGCCATTATTATTAATGTTCTTTCCGATGTAGGTAAGGAATTCGATCTTCCTTGAATCAGCTGCATGGGATCTTGATCTTCCTTCTCTCTAGGGATCTCGATCTTCCTCCTTCGATGGATCTTGATTGATCTTCCTCCTCCTCTCGATAGATCTTAATTGATCTTCCTCCTCTCGATGGATCTTGATTGAGTTCTTCC
>UESW01004898.1:196494-206600 GCA_900491605.1 Calamus simplicifolius
TGGATGCTTTGGATCTTTGGGAAGCAGTGGAAGAAGACTATGATGTTCCTGCACTTCCAGACAATCCCACCATAGCACAGATCAAAACACAAAAGGAAAAGAAGATGAAGAAATCGAAGGCCAAAGCTTGCTTGTTTGCTGCGGTATTGTCAACAATCTTCACAAGAATAATGTCCCATAAGACAGCTAAGTTTATATGGGATTATCTCAAGGAAGAATATGCAGGGGACGAAAGGATCAGAGGAATGCAAGTTTTGAATTTGATAAGGGATTTCGAGTTGCAAAGGATGAAAGAATCTGAAACAATTAAAGAATATTCAGATAGACTTCTTGAAATTGCAAACAAAGTCAGACTACTTGGGTCTGAATTTAATGATTCAAGACTTGTAGAGAAGATCCTGGTCATAGTACCTGAGGTATGAAGCGACAGTTACAACCTTGGAAAATACCAAGGATTTGTTGAAGATTTCCTTGGCGGAATTACTTAATTCTCTGCAGGCACAAGAGCAGAGAAGGCATATGAGGCAAGATGTCAACACTGAAGGAGCCTTATTAGCAAAACTTCAAGGAGATGACAAAAACAAAAAAAAAAAAAAGGCCAAGAAGGAAATTCTTTTGTTCCTACTTCGAGTAACAACAAAGGAAGAAAAGGAAGCTTCAAGAGTAAATATCCTCTTTGTCATCATTGTAACAAAAAAGGTCACCCCCCTTTTAAATGTTGGAGGAGACATGATGCAAAATGCAGCAAATGCAATCAGATGTGATATGAAGCTATCATATGCAAAAACAAAACTCAGCAGCAAGGTGAAGAATCAGATTGCTGATCAAGAGGAGGAAGATCAATTGTTCGTGGCTACATGTCTCACAGGCAGTGAATCAAGTGAAAGCTGGCTGATTGACAGTGGCTGCTCTAGTCACATGACCAATGATAAGGAACTTTTCAGAGATTTGAAGCCAACCAACATCACCAAAGTCAGAATTGGCAATGATGATTACATCTCAGTCAAAGGAAAGGGGACAGTTGCAATAACAAGCTGTTCAGGTACAAAACTGATTCATGATTGTTCCTGAAATTCAACAAAACTTGTTGAGTGTTGGCCAATTGATTAAAAAAATGTTTTAAAGTTGTTTTTAAAGACAAGTATTGTCTAATTAGAGATGCAGCCAATCATGATATTTTAAAGTCAGAATGAAAGGCAAAAGTTTTGCTCTAAATCCATTGGAGGAAGAGCAAACTATCTTTTTAGTCAAGAAAATATCACAGAAGTTTGGCACAAAAGGTTCGGGCATTATCACCATCGAGGGCTGCTGCAAATGAAGTCCAAGATGATGGTGAAAGATCTTCCAGAATTTAAAGATCAGATTCCAAGCTACAAGGCATGTCAATTTGGCAAGCTCAATAGACAACCATTTTCAAAGGCAACTAGCAGAGCATCAAGGAAGCTGCAATTAATTCATATGGATGTCTCAGGCCCTTGAAGAACACCTTCTTTGAAAGGTAGTCTTTATTATATTATCTTCATTGATGATTTCACTAGAATGTGCTGGATATTCTTCTTGAAGTTTAAATCAAAAGTAGTTCAAGTCTTTTGGAAGTTTAAGGCAAGAGTTGAGAGTGAAAGTGGCTACAAAATTCAAACTGTGAGATCAGACAATGGGAAGGAGTACACTTCTAAAGAATTCAACCAATTTTGTGAAGAAGCAGGCATTGAACATCAGTTTACAGCTCCTTACACTCACAACAAAATAGAGTTAGTGAGAGGAGAAATAGGTACATCATGGAAATGTCAAGATGCATGTTGCATGAGAAAAAATTGCCAAAGAAGTTTTGGGAAAAGGCAGCAAATACGACTGTATTTCTTCAAAACAGGCTCCCAACAAAAGTAGTAAAAGATCAAACACCATTTGAGGTCTGGTATGGTTACAAACCATCACTGAAGTTTCTTAAAATATTTGGTTGTTTGTGTTTCACTTATGTTCCATAGAGCAAACGTGACAAGCTAGATAGAAAAGCATCATTGGGCATTTTTATAGGCTATAGCACTGTCAGCAAGGCCTATAAAATTTTCAGCTACAAACTGAAAATATTGTTGTTAGGGATGTTCACTTTATAGAGGATAAAGAGTGAAACTGGGACAATGCAGAAAAGAAGAGCCAGACCTTGACAGAGTTGAAACTCAAGTTTCTTGGTTCTAATACTGAAGAAGAAGTAGATTGGCAAAATGAAATAGTGGATGAAGTTTCTGTGAGAGGAACTAGGCTGCTCTCTGACATTTATGAAAGGTGTAACATTGCTATGTGTGAACCTGCAGATTATGAAGAAGAAAAAAAGGATCAAAGGTGGATAGCTACAATGAAGGAGGAGCTATTCATGATAGAAAAAAATAAGACGTGGATTCTAGTGGAAAGACCTAAAGATAGAAAGGTGATTGGAGTCAAGTGGGTGTATAGAACTAAGCTAAATGCTGATGGCTCTATCAACAAACACAAGGCAAGACTTGTGGTGAAAGGCTATGCTCAAGTTTTTGGCGTGGACTACTCGGATACCTTTGCATTAGTTGCTTGTCTGGACAACATAAGGCTTTTGCTTGCTGTAGCTGCTCAAATGAATTAGAGAGTGTATCAGCTTGATGCAAAATCAGCATTTTTAAAGGGTGTTGGATAAGAAAAAATTTATGTTGAACAGCCTAAAGGTTTTGTGAAGAAAGGAGAAGAGGACAAGGTGTTTCTTCTCAAGAAGGCTCTTTATGGGTTGATGACCTTCTTTCTTGGAATGGAAATTAAGTAGGCCGAGTATGAAGTCTTCATATGCCAGAAGAAGTATGCCAAGGAGATTTGAATAAGTTTAAGCTTGAAGAATGCAAGGCAGTAAGTACTCCTATGAATCACAAGGAGAAGCTGTGCAAGGAAGATGGTGCTGATAAAGTTGATGATAGATACTTTAGAAGTTTAATTGGTTGCTTGATGTATCTTACATCAACACGGTCTAATATCTTAAATGCTATAAGTATTCTGTCTAGATTTATGCACTGTCTAAGTGAATTGCATCTCAAGGCTACAAGAGAGTAATTTGATATGTTAAAGGTACAAGTAATTTTGGTATTAAATTCACAAAAGGCAAGGAGTTCAAGCTGGTTAGTTTTTCTGACAATGACTGAGGAGGTTCCATTAATGATACGAGAAGTACTTCAGGCTACTGTTTTACTCTTGGATCTAGTATTTTCTTATGAAGCTCAAAAAATCAAGAAACCGTAGCGCAATCCACTGCTGAAGCAGAATTTTTTGTTGCAACAGCTACGGTTAATCAAGCTTTGTGGCTAAGGAAGATTTTAATGGATCTCAATCTAGAGCAGAAAGAAGCACTGAGATTTTTGTTGACAACCAAGCTGCCATTGCTATCTCCCCTAATCCTGTATTTCATGGGAAAACTAAGCATTTCAACATCAAGTTATTTTTCTTAAGAGAAGTGCAGAAAGTAGGATTTGTGACTTTGGTTTATTGCAAGTCTAAAGATCAGTTGGCAGATTTGTTTACAAAGCCATTTCCAATGAGCAGGTTTAAGTTTTTAAGAAAGAAAATTGGTGTTTGCAGCTTCTAAAGCAAGGAGTGTTAGGAAAATGCTTCAGGACTGAAATATGTCCATGTGCAAATTCATGTGTTTTATTTATTTGTTGTCCTAGTCTTTAGAAAGTAGTGATACTGTTTCTTTTAGTGTTGTTGATTGTGACTTATTTGTAGGACCATTTTGTTAGTAGTTAGTTATTTTTCTTCTAAGTTTAAATCATAATATTTCCTCCTAAAGTAAATTGAGTTTCTGTTCTTCTTCCTTTTTATATGTTGCTGTCAATAAAGGTATTGCAATCCCTGAATTCTTTTTTTTCCTGTTATAATTAACAACTAGTAAGGAGAGCAGCCATGTATTGTTGAGTCAGTGTTCACTTTGTACTCTTTAGATTATGGGCTAATTAATTAAAAATTGTGATTGTTGTGACTTCATTTTATTACATGACGTCCCATCTTTTCATCTTGGACTAGTCTCCATCCTTCTGCTTAGATCTTTCTTTGCCACTGGAACTTTTTAGGATCGCATCAACCAGGCAAAGTAACTCAAAGTGGTGGCGGTACAGAGATTCATTTATGGAAGAATGACAACATGAGAATTTTTGAGCGCTGCATTGCTCAAAGAAACCAATGACCACCAATTTCAGCATAGAAATGGGTCCACGAGCACCCTTCCTAATATTTTTAAACCCAATGTGGGCTATCATTTATTAATTGCGTACTTTTAAGGTTTGCAAAAACAAATTAAATATAATTTAGATTAATGATTCAGATTAAATGACTAGTATAACAGTAAATAAAATACATACATAATTCATATTGTATTAGGCTAGGTCCATCTCAATTTGATTTTGTATATATATATATATATATGTGGTATGAAAGTATAGCTAGGACCTAATTATTGGGCTCCCTCATAAAAGGGCCTAAAAGCTATTTTATTTATTTTGTGATTCTACTATCACAATTCAACTCTAACTCTAATTAATTTTATATAAAAAGACTTAAATGATTGACTTCTGCATAAATCAAAGAAACGTGTGCAAATAGCTATATCAATCAATTTTAATTATTTTTATATATTTTTATTAAAACAAAAGCTTAAAAATTACAAGTACTAATAATCTGAATTTTAAATAAAAAACATAGAAATAAAAATAAATTAAAATCTTATCTAAATTGAGTCGTGCTGATACTTTCTTAAAGACTAATTTTTGCTTTTTTTTTAATGCATTGTAAATAATTTGTCTCTAAAATTGTAATAGTATTCGAATTTAAAGTGATCTTGCCGGATGTGAAGTGGAGATCCACGCTTCCTTTTCAAGCACCTTGAACCGGCCTTCATTGTAACATTCTAATTTTTTTTTATAATTTTTGTAATATTAATGACATTTTCATTTGTAATGAAAGTCGAGTGGTTTCAATGATGTGTGGGTATGTTGGTGTTGGTCTAATTATTGATTTGATGAATAACAAAAACCACATGAGTATATCCCTTATGTTTACTAATAATTTTGATTAAGTGTTTTTAGGAATTTAAATGTTTTAATTAATTAAAATCCAAGAAAAATTAAGTTTGATCATATGCCTTATGTCAAGGTCAAGGTTCAGTATTTAGAGCCAACTCTAGAAGTATTAGAGCCGACTCCGGAGCGTATCGAAATAATTGACACTTTCGGCATATATTAGAGCCGACTCCTGCAGAGATTAGAGCTAACTCTAATGGTTATACAGAGAATAATTTTTTGAGGCTTCATTAGAGCTAGCTACCGATTCTGCTAGAGCCGACTCTAAGACTGCACTTTTCCTAGGTTAAACCTTGAAAAAATTTATTTTGAGCTCATTTTAAGTCCGATTTGAGTGCCGTTTAAACAGTTGGATTTCTAAAATTGAGTTCTTCAAGTTGAAAAAGTTATTTTCTAAAATATTATATAAAAGTATTAAATTTTAAAGAAAAATAATAAATAACTATCAGGGGCAAAATGAAGATTTGTTAAGTCACTATTCATGCCTTAGCCCCCAAACAACCAAAATATAAAGGGAAAAAGGTTGTTTTTGCTAGAGAAAAAGAAAGAAAGAGGAAAAGAAAGAAAGAAAGGAAGAGAAGAGAATCAGCTTGGGAGAAGAAGAAGAAGAAGAAGAAGAAGAGAAGGAAAGGGGAAAGCTTGGGGAGGATCTTGGTGGCCGTGTTAGCTTTTAAGGTAAGCTCTAGTTTTCTAAGCCTAGTATAGCATGGATCTTACTTGAATTTATTGTTATGAAGACGATTAGCATGTGAATCTTTAAAAATTAAAGGGTAGAGAAAAATAATGAGATGTTTAAAGATTTAGTATGCATATATGCAGTGTTTTCAAGAAAGCTTCCAAACATGAACCTTGATGATGTATATGTCTATATATGATGACATGAGTTTGAACATGATTTTAGGAGCCGACGCATAGAAGATGAGTAACAGTTGGGATGCTAGCAACTAAGGTGAGTGGGTTCCTCATCTGGATATGTAGTTTATTTTGAGATATTGTATGGATGTTTACTATAACATATATTTAAATGATGCTATGTAAAGTATGATATTCTAAAGAGGGGTTTTGAAAATAAGGGAAATGAGAACTAAGTTATATGTGTATTTTCATAAAGTATGAGTTAAAAGAAAAGGAATTTATGCATAGTATGCCCTAAAGCATAGTGTGAGATTTTTTGGTAAAAAATTTGGTTTAGAAAGATTTCAAGTATCAAAAAGGAAGAATATGGGCTTCCTAGAAGTATAAATATAAATATGAAAAAAGAATATAAGTGTATAAAAGAATTTAAAATATGAGGAGAAGGTATAAATGAGAGAAAAGAGTTGAAAAATTCAAGAAAAGAACATGAATGTCGTAACAAGAGTATTAAATAGAGTAAAGAATAAGAGTTATATGATGAGCATGATATGAGTTTATATGTATGAATTGATAGCTTGAGTTAAAGCATACCAATGTTTTAAGGAAAAAGAACATGCATTGTAAAGGTATGAAGGGATATCCATTAAAATGTGTAGATGATATGATTCCAACGCATATGTTTGATAGCATGAATATTAATGAAAAGTATAGCTTAAATTTTAGAAAGAAAGTATAAATATGAGTTTCAGGGATATTATGAAATATGATAGCATTATGATGCTAGTCTATGATGTGAAAGGCTTAGTAGAACATTATATGTGGGTTGGATTGAGAAAGGAGAACCTAGTATATGATAAAATAAGAGCATGACAATTGAATATGAGTTAGGTATGACTCTCGGGGAAGAAGTTAGAATATATGTTATAGCTTGAGTTTAATGCAAGTGTCTAAGAGTTGAAGAAGGGTTATGAGTTTTACAAAGAGAATGAGATTGAGGGAAGAGTCTAAGCTATGATAGGATCCTGAATTTGAGGCCAAGATATGACTCTGTGGGATAATCATATGATTATAGAAAAAGGTATACGATGTGAAAAAAAGAAGAAAAGAAAAGCCTGGTTTATATATGAATAGCCGATATGGGTTAAGGCTAATTGAATGAGAGTATGGAGGTATATCATATGTAATGTATGACAAAATTATGGCATGATTTAAAGGAGACATGGATTCATGATATATGTAAAGTTTGGTATGAGTTAAAGTATGAATTTGAGAGCATGAGTGCAAAGCATAGATTTAAAGTAAGCATGAGAATAAGATATAATTGAAAGAAAGCATGTGATCATAGCATATGAAAAGCATGGCATAAGCTTCAAGCTTGAGTTAATGGAACTTGGTGCACATTATATATAAAGCAAAGTATGAATTTAAAAATAGGAATAAAATGCATGAGTTTCAAGAAAAAATATTATAGCTTGTGGAAAGCAGAACATGATTTTGTAACTTAAAGTGTAACAAAAGGTATACAAAGGATATGACTTGAGAGGTATGCATGAGCATGTGTCTACATACATATACATATATACATACATATATATATATATATATATATGTATATATATGCAAGGTAAATGTAAAGTATTTTGTAAAATGAAATATGAGCCTAAGCCTGATTTTTAAAGCATGAGTATATTAGCATATGTTTAAAACATGAGCTTAGCAGGTGTTTAAAAGAAAAGGTTTGAGTATGAGTTTTTATACATGAGCTTCTGAGCCTGCATGGGTATTTAGCATATTTTTATAGCATGAGCTGTAATACATATTATAGCATGAGTTTTAAAAATAAAAGATTTGATATGTGAGTTTTAGATGCATACATGGTATATGTGCATGAACAGAAGGTTAAAAAGAATATATTTTGATGCATGGATCATACAGAGCATTCAAGCAGCTATGGGGCTGATCACCCTGTATACTGTGCTATAACATGAGCATTGCATACTACTATTGAGCCGACATCTCCTTGCAATTCGATCGTACGATGATCTTCGAGGTCAAGGGTAAGTGCACGCTAGACAAGGCCCAGTGAGGTAGGTTGCAAGCAGCCCATGGGATAGAAATCATAGCTTAGTGAAGCTAGTTATTATATAGCCCGTGGGGTAGAGAGAAGCTAGTGAACATCAGTTTATAGCTCCTTACACTCCACAACAAAATAGAGTTAGTGAGAGGAGAAATAGGTACATCATGGAAACGTCAAGATGCATGTTGCTGAGAAAAATTTGCCAAAGAAGTTTTGGGCAGAGGCAGCAAATACGACTGTATTTCCTCAAAACAGGCTCCCAACAAAAGTAGTAAAAGATCAAACACCATTTGAGGTCTGGTATGGTTACAAACAATCATTGAAGTTTCTTAAAGTATTTGGTTATTTGTGTTTCACTTATGTTCCATAGAGCAAACATGACAAGCTAGATAGAAAAGCATCATCGGGCATTTTTATAGGCTATAGCACTGTCAGCAAGGCCTATAAAATTTTTTAGCCACAAACTGAAAATATTGTTGTTAGCAGGGATGTTCACTTTATAGAGGATAAAGAGTGAAATTGGGGCAATGCAGAAACTCAACAGAAGGGTAGATTGGCAAAATGAAATGGTGGATGAAGTTTCTGTGAGAGGAACTAGGCTGCTCTCTGACATTTATGAAAGGTGTAACATTGCTATGTGAACCTGAAATTATGAAGAAGCAAAAAAAGGATCAAAGGTGGATAGCTACAATGAAGGAGGAGCTATTCATGATAGAAAAAAAATAAGATGTGGATTCTAGTGGAAAGGCCTCAAGATAGAAAGGTGATTGGAGTCAAGTGGGTGTATAAACTAAGCTAAATGCTGATGGCTCTATCAACAAACACAAGGCAAGACTTGTGGTGAAAGGCTATGGTCAAGTTTTTGGCATGGACTACTCGGATACCTTTGCATTAGTTGCTTGTCTGGACACCATAAGGCTTTTGCTTACTGTAGCTGCTCAAATGAATTAGAGAGTGTATCAGCTTGATGCAAAATCAGCATTTTTAAATGGTGTTGGGTAAGACAAAATTTATGTTGAACAACCTGAAGGTTTTATGAAGAAAGGAGAAGAGGACAAGGTGTTTCTTCTCAAGAAGGCTCTTTATGGGTTGATGACCTTCTTTCTTGGAATGGAAATTAAGTAGGCTGAGTATGAAGTCTTCATATGCTAGAAGAAGTATGCCAAGGAGATTTTGAATAAGTTTAAGCTTGAAGAATGCAAGGCAGTAAGTACTCCTATGAATCACAAGGAGAAGCTGTGCAAGGAAGATGGTGCTGATAAAGTTGATGATAGATACTTTAGAAGTTTATTTGGTTGCTTGATGTATCTTACATCAACACGGCCTAACATCTTAAATGCTATAAGTATTCCAAGCGATGCCGACATGGAGGGCCGCATGAGCGGCAAGCGTTTGCGAACTCGTTCGCTGCCGGAGCGCCCGGGATACGCTTGGGTTTTAAAAGATTTTAAACTTTTGTGTTTATTCTTTTATCTTAAAATAGTCAACACTTTGAATCCCACGTTATACGACGCTAGGTAGTATTTTATTTTCAAAGTATTATTTTTGAATAAGTATACAAGGTAGAATTTATTTTAAAAAAATTATTATTTTTTTAAAATAATAATTTTACCTTTCAGCTATTTTTAATTATTCTTTTTGATTAAATTTTTTTTCAAATCTATTCTATGTAGTTATAGCTTTTAAAAATATTTTTTATTTTTTATTTTAAACACAGCCTAAATTTCGATACCCATCCCACGTGTACTGAGGCATAGGATCCAAATCAACGTATATCCCAGCAATGCACTCGTGATGGACTATTAAATCGTGGTACCTATGAGGGTTCCTTTTTCCAGAAGGACTTCAAAGGTCCCATGTATCTTTCAATACTAAGAAATTAGGAGCAAGAAGAGTGATTCTAATTTTTCTTTTCTTTTTTTTGAAAAAAAAAGAATGAAATCTATTGCCACCGGGATCTGTCCTTCGACTCGGGCGCGATCGGTCTCCTGATCGGGTTTCCTCCTAGGCGGACCTGCACAAAGTCCTCACGCGAGAGGCGCTGGGGGTGGCCCTCCGCGGAAGACCCTCCGACGCTCAAGTCAGTG
>UESW01004898.1:206882-224107 GCA_900491605.1 Calamus simplicifolius
TTAAAAGGATCAAATCATTCCTCTAATTTGGATGAGCAGTATGAAAGAAAGGTGGAAAAAATTCATTATAATTTTATCATTTATTACAAACTAACTAATATGATTTTATTAAAATTAAAAAGGTTAAATTATCTCATAAATTAAAATAATGAAATTATAAAATTTAGAATAATATTTATGAGACTTTTGTAAAAATGTCATATTTACTAACTACCTTTTGATATCAAGGAGGGAGAAAATAAAATCTCACCAAAAACTCATTCTAAATTTCTCATGATATCATTTAAGAATCTCTTCATCAAGAAAAAAATTAATCATTAATTATGATGCAATATTTCTATCATGATGAACTAAGGAGGATAAAAAGGAATACCTATAAATGACCACGTTCAATTGTAGTGTTAAAATAGATGAAAGGTATAAGGATTTTTGTTTTTTAAAAAGGGAGTATTAGTTGAGATATATTGAAATATTCATGTTTGCTATCTCATAAAACAAAATAGTTAATTATCATATAAAAATAATAAAAAATAGATAAAAATGAGTGAAAAATATAACTTAGTGGTATTATGGATGATACTCTTTTTAAAATAGAATTTCTCCTATACTAGTTGAAATAGTTCATAGTAATCTACTTTGAAAATATAATGAACTACTTTTTAATCAACTTAAAATGCATTGCACTAAGATGATTCAAGGATGAATCAAAATAAAAATAATACAAAAACGAAGAATAGAGGCAGAAAAGAATTCATATAATCTTCTTATCTCTAATTGTTCATTTTGATGATATCCTATACTCTCTATTTATTAGTTCTAAAGAAAATAACACTTCTATGCTGCTATCCTATGAAGGGATATATCCTTTCATAAAGGTAAGCCTTAAAAACAGAAAAAAAGAAAAAAAAATCCCCATAATTAAACCAATAGAAAATATAAATCATTCTAAAATTTTATAGGAGCAACTTATTCGTAAGATGCAATTAAAATTTTAATACGTATAACAATAATTGCTACAAAGGTCCATCAAAATACAAGACATTTAGATGCACTATAAGGGTTTATATGTACTACATAAATGCATATATTATTCTTAAATTTATATGCGCTACACCTTTCGGGTTTCAAATAATCGATTTATACTATATAAGCAAGCCTCCATCTCTCCATGGCATATTCTGGAATTGTAGACAACAACAAAAAAACATGAACGATAAACTTGTAGTAAAGGTGAATATGGTTGAATACTTTATGTCGTTGGTGACAAGAAAAAGGTTTAGTCTATTACATCTCTTCCTAGTAAGAATTTCTATCAGAATCTTGTCCAAAATTATGATTCCGACAAGACCTTAGTGATTCCGACAAAACCTTAGATTTACTTGAATTGAAATAATTTATAAAATAAGAAAAGAATATGGATAATTTTTTAGAAGAAAAAGTGGAACACAAAATATAAGAAAATTATGAAGCAAAAAAAATATTAATGTTCATTTGAAGATCCAAAGACTAACTGCTGCTTTTTTTTTCCAATTTCATTTTTTCAAGCAAAACTAATCTAATTTAACATGTTATATTTTCTTCTGTATATCCCATCTCCATAGCTTAATCTGTTCAATATTCCATCTTTAATTTTTGTTTTTTTTTTTAAATGAATGATCACCTATCATGTTCCACCAACACTGAGTTAAGCAATTAGAAGGTATTCTTGACTAATTAAATATTTCAGTTGGCAAATAATCTAACGTCTAAATTATATTCCTTGTGTAAGCATTAAATCCACAACTCTTTATAGGCAAAGCAAATTATTTAATATTAGACATGCAACTCATTTGATCAATTAAAACTTTAAAACAATTACTGCTATACATGATTCAGAAAAACATTAGCCTCTTGACCTTCGCTAAAACTTGATACATGTATATTTGCCATTTTTTGGGGCATTTAGATATCAATTTCTTTGTGTCTAAATTTTGAAAAGTCTCTATTTGCCTCTATTTTCTTCCATTTCCATCTTTTTTATCGTAGAACTGTGTATTTAATTAACAAGGATAAAGCAAGTGGTAGAGTTGGTACATACGTGAATCTTTAAATGATCATCTAAGGTCTTGCTTAGATAGGGATGGGCATACTTGACATGCTAAATATGAAAGACTAATGCATCAAGATAGCATCGAGCTAGCACATAATATACCATTCCAAAAATAAAAATTCATCAACAAATTCAATCGCATCTACTTGTTGAAAGAGAGTCAGAAAAAGAAAAAAATAATCAATATATTGAAAAATGAGAAGAATCCAAAACTCAAACACAGCCTTAATTTAATTTGTTCAGCGCCATTTCTTTTTGGTGGCATCATCCAATTGTAAAACATTATCCGTTCATGAGTATGGCTCTAGTTTTGGAAGCCTTACTGCCTTTTTCTTTTGATGGTGCCTTGATTAAATGCAGCCAGGTTTAAAGTGTGCAACCACCTTTGTCAGGTGTGAAAGAGGGCGGATGTTCTACGTGCAACCATGTTCCAACGTAACGCTCCGGTTTGTAAACTTGAAATCCGTCCGCGGTCATGCTTATCCACAAAAAGTGAAAACGCTTTGCTTGCTCTCGTTCCGAGTCTCGCAGTGAATCCAATCCTAGCGCAAGAAATCGAAATAACGACTCTCGGATGATATTGGCCGTCCGATTTCTAATTCTTTGACCAGGGTGACGCCGACTTTTTCTTCTCGTGTCGTTTCTGCCGCTTTCTTCCCACGTATGTAGGCCACCGACGAGCAAGGGCATTATAAAGGAGCCTCACCCTGGTAAAGTTCACCATCCCCACCCCGTTCAGCGGCTGAGAAAGAGAAGAGAGAGAGAGAAGGAAGGAGACAACGATGGCAGGAAGTGGTGATGGCGTTCCAGTCTTCCCACAGCTACCAGGGATCAGCTCCGGTAACGTAGAATATGCCTACTCATATATGTTTCGGTGATTAATCTTGCTGGTATCTTGTTTCCTTCTCCTGATGCCTCCACTTTCTTCTCCGTCTCTCTTTGATAAAAATCTTGTACCCATCGCATGTCCAAGAGTACATCCTTGGTCCGTCCACTATAAGGCATTTCCATACGTTATTTTCATTGATCTGATCTATATTTGTTTTCTTAAACTATATATATATATATATATATATATATATGCAGGCCGTTCAACTATTTCTTATGTTTTTCTTTCCGTCTCCTGTCATCGTTGTATATATACACACACATGCTAAAATTTTTCATTATTTAATTTCTGAAAGTGTTTAGAGTTTGGAGTTTATGTTGCGTTCTTTTAGTCTCCTTACCTTTCTTGCATGACCATGTGATCTGTTTATTCGGCTTATTTTTTCCTGAGAAAATCCGCTACAATCATCTGAATGGATGCCTACCAAAAAATATATATTAGAATAGATAATAGATCAAAGACTTTTAATTTTAGTAGATCTTTTTTGGTTTGGTAAAGCCGATCTCTACGAGAGGTTACTGGTGTGCGTTTGTTGGGGTTCTTTCGAAAAAAAAAAACAAGATCTCAATGACAGATTAATTTCAAGCTAATCCTTCCTTCCAAAGGCAAGTTTTAGTTTAACGTTTTTTGTAAGAAAGTGTAACCGTGGGGTAGAAATGGTCAGGTTCAGAGGGTTTGCATATGCCCATCAAACGACAAATTTTCATCTTTATCTGATAGAGAACTGAAATATTTTTTTCGATTTCTAGTCGTTTTTTCGTTTAGTTATTTAAAATACATTACATAGCAGTTGGCTTAAAAAAAAAAAAAGAAACAAACTTGAGCGTAAGCCCGTCTTCCGAACTAAAACTTTATGTAGCTCCTTTTGTCTGCGTGTGTATGCGTCTCGTTCTCTCCTACTTTTCACGTCTTCTCTGACGCCCTTTGGTCAACAACCTTTCCGTGCCTTAGCCGGCGAGCTAATAAGTGCTATGCACCGCTTAACAGCCAATCCGATGCATGATTTACATCACAACAGTTCGACTAATTCGAAATGTGCAACGTTAGAACCGGACTTGAGTTCTCATTTTACATCGATATGGGGTTACTGCAGGCTTCTCAACGTTTTAGTGTTCACCACGTGTCCTCACCACACAGGATACACGAACGGCATAAAATACCTCCATTCTCCATCGTCCTTTTCTGACCACTTTTGTGCCCGTACAGGGATGGCTGGGCCGTCCGCCGGCGGGATCGATGCGACGCAGGCCGGACCAGCAGGAGGAGCCAACGCTAGCGAGGCCGGTGCATCCGCCGGGAACCGGGTCCCTCCCAGCGCCGACGCCCCAGCAGCCTTCCCCCAGTCCCACGTCAACCTTTTGATGCCGGTCGCCAACGTCGTCCGCATCATGCGCAGGGTTCTGCCCACGAATGCGAAAGTGTCAGATGACGCCAGAGAGATGATCCAGGAATGTGTTTCCGAATTCATCAATTTAATTACCGCCGAGGCCAACGAGCACTGCATGCTGCAGAAGCGCAAGACCATCACTGCCGAAGACGTGATCTCGGCAATGGGAAGGCTTGGCTTCGACAGCTATGTCGACCCACTGCGTCTGTACTTACGGCGCTACCGCGAGATGGAGAGCCACCAACGACGCATCGGCCTCTGAGGGGAACATTTTCCGGTCATCACCTGCCACCCCTCATTGCACAGCCACCTGCCGACCGGGGACACCAACCGCACGCCACCCCTCATTGCACAGCCACTCTTAATGCGCTCGCCGCAGCCACCACCGCCACCTCCATCGAGCCTCGTCTTGCAACCTACTACTGTGCCACCTCCTCGCGTGGACGATCTCCTTGGCGAAGCGCCGGGAGCGGACTACTTACTCGGGATGTCTGGGGGTGGGGATGGTTCAGGGACAAGCAGTTCCGAGGCTCTACCAAAAATGCCTGACTTCTTTCCGTAGAAGTCGTCTGGTAATTTAATTTATCATAGCAAATAATGGCAGGATGTAAGATATATAGTAGTACTAAGTGATGGGAAAGTAGGGAAGTATGTTTTTTTCTGGAATCGGTCGCAAAGAGGAGAACATGGACGAGAGTTGGTTGTGTTTTGCTTTGGGTCGAGGGGCGGTCTGATGCTCGGGTTATTTTTGGAAGGGACGAGATGACTGAAACTTGTGAGAAGAGGGTAGGGGAGAAGCATCACATGGAGGGTGTGATTTTCTCCGTTCGTGTTATTGTGATGACTGGAGTCTGTATTGTTTAAAAATTTGCTAATAAAGGTCTCGCCACTTCGGCACTGAAAGTGGCTCATGGGTTCTCTTGGTCCCGGTTTGTAAACCCCTCCGTCCATGTTTCTGCGACATTTATGATAGGAAAACTGATAAACTAATAAGAAAATAAATGCAATTGTTCAATTGTTCCGATCTAAATTGCTCCAATCTAACACATGGTCCCACCTAGCCTCATCCATAAGAGGGGAATTTTTATTTACACCGCTTCAGTACCCCCAAATTAAAAAAAATCCTAAACTACTCTTAGCACCCCCCTACCCATCTCCTCAGTCCCCCCTCTCTTCCCCGGCACCAGCGCACCCTCCCTCTCCTCCCTGGCACCATCCCCTACCCCTTCCCCCAGCCCCCGTCTCCTCTCCTTCCCTCCCCGACAGCCCCCCTCTCCTTCCTCCTCCTTGGCATCACTCTCCACCCCTCCCTCTCGGACCCGGTCTTCTCCTACTCTCCAGCCCCGATGCCCTCTCCGGCACCGTCTCCCCCCCTCCCTGGCACCATGCCAGGGAGAGGGGAAGACGGTGCCGAGAGGAGCGCCGAAGCCGGGGAGTGGGGAGGAGATCGGGGCCGAGAATAGAAGGGTGGGTGGGAGGCGGTGCCGCAGACGAAAGAGGAGGAAACGGGGGCCAGAGGGAGAGGTGGGGGGAGGAGAGGGGGGAAGAGGAGATGAGGGTGCTAAGAGTAGTTTAGGATTTTTTTTAAATTGGGAGAGTGTACTGAGCAACTGGAGCGGTGCAAATAGAAATTCCCCCATAAGAGCCATCCCTAATGCTTTAAATCAGTTTGCCTATCTCAAATAAAAACTTACCATATTCATTTGGACTTCTTGTCATTTTTTTCTCCCACTTTCATGCCTTCTTTGCCATTCTTTTTCATTAACCTTTCCAATAGAGCCATTCTTTGGTAAACATTTGCTACGTATCTCATACGCCAAACTAATCAATGCTCAGACTATTATAGCCCATTTGCATATTACTATGATTCTTATCAATATAATTGGCTTAACTCACAGATATATGGTAGACTAGGTTTATTCAAAAAATATTTGATAGACCAAATCTATTCAAAAAGTGTCTGATAAACTATATCTATCCAACAATAGCTCCTTTCCATGCCGTTCTTGACAAGAAAAATATTGTACACAACATAATAGCAAATCCATTTCTCAATTTCTGAGTAATACCTAGTTCCTTTGCCTTGAAATATGCTTTGAAAAATGCTTGATTTTTGTATCTGCCACCACCTTAGTTTTGTACCTATGCTACCTGCATGAAGATCTAAGGTGCAGCCTGATTGATCATTTGGATCGAGGAATTGAGATACTAACTCTTGGATCACCTCACCACATATCTTTGGTGAGGAGCTTATATAAAAAAAAAATTCATTTAGGTCTGATTTTTTTAATTATTTATTATTATTTAATATAGGTTATGTTGAATAGAATGTAATCCAACTATTTTGTGGCCTCCCTTCCATACCGCCCCACAGGGGAAGGGCTATGGGGATATGGTGGCAGCTTTTGCGGCGGCCTTTTTCGTGCCCTGCCTTTCGTCTTCTTCTCCTTCTTTCTCTCTCTTATTTTTTTTATTAATGTGGCGATAAGATCTTTGCCTAGGTCTTGGGAGGCCAAAGTGATGGCTATTCAAGAGGCAAAGGATCTCAATACTTTACCATTGGAGAAACTATTGGGATCCCTCATGACGCACGAACTACAAGTCAAACAACTCAAAAAAAAATTGTAGAAAGAAGAAGACCATTTGTAAAAGGAGAAGAAAGTAAGGAAAAAGAAAAGGAAATAATATGTTATGAGTGCAAGAAACTGGGACACTTTAAATCTGAATGTTCACAACTCAAGAAAGGTGAAGTTTCAAACGAAAACAATGATGGCTACTTGAGTGACAGTGATAACTCAAGCTCCGAAGAAGAAACAAAGAATGAAGTCATCAACCTATGCTTCATGGCAGACAATAGCAAGGTAAGCCCTAGTTTTCTTGATGACTTTACATTCAAAGAATTGCATGGTGCTTTATATGAATTAATAGATAATTTTGCAAATATAAGGTCTAAAAATAAGGATTTGAAAAATCAAATTCAAAACCTTACTTTGGAAAATAATAAATGCATTGAAGAAAATGAATTTTTAAAGAAAGAAAATAAATATTTAAAATCTGAAGTAGATAGGCTTAAACCAATAGTGGATATAATTACTTTAAGCTCTACAAAATTAAACATGATTTTGGATAGCCAAAGAGCCATTTTTGATAAAGCTGGATTAGGATATAACTCCTTTACAAAATAAAAACTTTTGAAAAATATTTTTGTGCATGCTGGTCAATCATCAAATGTTACTTATTTTAAATGTGGTTTAAAGGGACACAAGTCTTTTGCATGTGATAGTGTTAAGAAAATTTGGGTTCCAAAAGGAACTATATTGACTAACCTCAAAGCATCCAAGAAGGTTTAGGTACCTAAAAGTAAAAATTGATAATGTGTTTGCAGGTGTATCTTGCAAACCATGGAACTAAAAGAAAGTGGTATCTTGATAGCGGGTGTTCAAGACACATGACGGGTGATGAATCATTGTTCATCACTTTGGAGCCTAAGGATGGAGGTATGGTCACATTTTGAGACAATGGCCAAGGTAAAATTATATGTTCTACTTGTGAATGGTTTGAAGCATAATCTGTCGAGTATTAGCCAGTTATGTAATAAAGGCTTTAAAGTAATTTTTGAATTATATGTTTGCATTGTTTCAAATCCTTCTGATAATTGCATAAAATTCATTGGTCATAGGTATGAAAATATTTATATTATTGATTTGAATTATTTAAATGACCATAATTTTGATTACTTAGTTTCTATGAATGCTAAAATAGATAAATCTAGTTGGTTATAGCATCGTAGACTTGCATATGTTAGCATGGATCTTCTTTTAAAATTACTTAAAAAGGGTTTAGTAAAAGGTTTATCGAAATTGAACTTTGAAAAGGACAGGATTTGTGATGCATGCCAATTTGAAAAATAATCTAGAGTTTCATTTAAGTCTAAAAATATAATTTTAATTTCTACGCCATTGGAATTGTTGCATGTGAATTTATTTGGGCCGACTAGAACCACAAGTCTAGGTGGCAAGCATTATGGTTTTGTAATTATTGATGATTTTGCTTGATTTACTTGGATTTTATTCATAGTTATTAAAGATGAAGCATTTTTAGCATTTCAAAATTTATTCAAAAATATTACAAATAAAAAATGAGTTTCGGTTTTATCAATTCGAAGCGATCATGGAAAGAAATTTAAAAATTATCTTTTTGAAAGTTTTTGTAATGAGCATGGCATAAATCATAATTTTTCTGCACCAAAAATACCTCAACAAAATGGGATAATAAAAAAAAAATAGAACTTTGAAAGAAATGGCCCATACCATATTGTATGAAAGCAATCTTCCGAAGTACTTTTGGGTAGAAGCAATCAACACTACATGCTATATTTTAAATAGAGCTTTAACCATATTAATTTTGAAAAAGACCCCATATAACCTTTATAAAAATAGAAAACCCAATATTGCAAATTTTCTTATTTTTGGATGTCGTTGTTTTATTTTGAATAATAAAAAATCAAATCTTGATAAATTTGATGCAAAATCTGATGAAGGTATTTTTTTTTTTGCTACTCTTCTATTTGAGCATATAGAGTTTTTAATAAAAATACCTTAGTAGTTGAAGAATCCATTCATGTTGCATTTGATGAAGCTAATGATCTTCCATCAATAAAGAGAAAGATAATTAATGATGTAGGTGATATTGAAAATCAAGTAAAGAAACTTACCTTGGATGAAAAGGAGGATACAATAGTCCAAGACGATCAAGAGAAAGTAAATGACATTATCAATCATAAAGAACCTCAAGGTAATCATAACTTAGAAAGAGGTTGGAGGTATGCACATAATCATTCCAAAGAATTTATCATTAGTGATCCTTCACATGGTGTTGAACTAAATCTTTATTTAGAGATGCATGTAATAGCCTAGCATATGTTTCTCACATTGAACCTAAATGTTATGATGATGCTAAGGATGATATAGATTGGATCAATGCTATGCATGAAGAATTAAATTAATTTGAAAGAAATAATGTATAGACCTTAGTAGATAGACCACATAATCATCCAATTATTGGAACTAAATAAGTATTTAGAAACAAATTGGATGAGCATGATAATATAATTAGAAATAAAGCAAGACTAGTAGCTAAAGGTTACAATCAGGAAGAAGAAATTGATTTTAATGAAACTTATGCTCCTTTTGCTAGACTAGAAGCTATTAGATTACTTCTTGCTATTGCTTGCTTTATGAATTTCAAATTATATCAAATAGATGTCAAGAGTGCTTTCCTTAATGGTTATATTTCCGAACAAGTATTTGTAGAACAACCATCAAGATTTGAGAACCACTTGTTTTCAAACCATGTTTTCAAATTGAATAAAGCTTCGTATGGTTTGAAACAAGCTCCTCAAGTGTGGTATGATAGGTTAAGCAAATTCTTGATTAGCAATAAATTTATTAGAAAAAAATATCGATACAACTTTATTTATTAAAATAGAAAATGATGATATGCTTATTGTTCAAATTTATGTAGATGACATCATTTTTAGTGCTACTAATGAATTATTATGTCAAGACTTTGTTAAGCTTATGCAGGAAGAGTTCGAGATGAGCATGATGGAAGAATTAAATTATTTATTTTGACTATAAATCAACCAAAGTAATGAAGGAATCTTCATTTGTCAAAGCAAGTATGTCAAAGAAATGTTGAAGAAATTTAGCATGGAGTCTTCCAAATGTATCGGTACTTCTATGAGCTCTTCTTATAGATTAGATTTCAGTAGTACTGATAAAAGTGTGGATATGAAGTTGTATAAAGGTATGATAGGATCCTTGTTGTATTTAACTATTAGTAGGCCAGATATATTATTCAGTGTTTGCATGTGTGCTAGATATCAAGCTAACCCTAAGGAACCTCATTTATTAGCTGTTAAAAGAATCTTTAAGTATTTGAATAGAACAATAAATCTAGGCTTATCATATGATAAACAATCTAGCATTACTTAATAGGCTACACTGATTCAGACATTGCAGAATGTAAATTAGATAGAAAATCTACTAGTAAAACTTGTCAATTTCTAGGTGTTAACTTAATCTCATGGTTTAACAAGAAACAAACTTCAGTGACTTTATCTATAGGTGAGGGTGAGTATATTGTAGCTAAAAGTTATTGTGCTCAAATGTTGTGGATTAAGCAACAACTACAGAATTATGGCATTAAAATTAAAGACATTCCAATAAAATGTGATAATACTAGTGATATCAATCTAACTAAAAATCCTATTCTACACTCTAGAACTAAACATATAGAGATTAGACACCATTTTTTTAGAGATCATGTTAATAATGAAGATATTGTGCTTGAGCATGTGTGTACTAATATGCAACTTATCCTTTTCACTGACATACTCCTTATCAAGCATCATCTCATCCTTCGGGACATGGATGCTCTCATGGATCTTCCTCCTCTCGAATCGATCTAATTTTATGTTGTTTCTAAACTATTTCTATGTTTAATTTTGTTGTTGGACTGTATGATTTCTTTTTACTGCTAAGGACCAATATTTTTATTGGCTTGTATAAGTTTAATGGTTTGTATGTGTGTAAAACTTTGATGTATGTGGTACTTTGTACCTTGTATTATTTGCTTAATGTATTAAATCTTATGCTTATCTTTACATGATTATTAGTTGCTCTACTTATTTCATTCCTTGAAGAAAAGACATATAGTAATACATGCATGTCCTTTAACGTTCGTTTTGATTGATGACAAAAAGGGAAGAAATGAAACTCATATATTCTGATCCTTGAAGACATACAGTAATACATGCATATCCTTTCACATTCTTTTTGATTGATGACAAAAAGGGAAAGAAATGAAATGTGTACATTCTAATTTCATGATTTGAAATACAAATTTTTTAAATTTTGTTGGAGAAATGGAACACATGCAATGTCTTGAAAAATGGAATTGCATATACCCTGTACCTCTAAATTCACTCTGGAATGAATTTGAAAGATGTGTTTTAAATTTGAAAAATTCAATGTTTCAAAACCAAACGGGGAATTATGCAATATATCTTTTTAATATCATAGTTTATGTGTTCTTGAAAATTAAAGTTTTGGCACAATACACCAGGTTTTAGCACACATTGTCTTATACTTCAAAGTTCCAAGGAAAGCTACAATTTGAAACTCTCTATCTCTTGTTGAATGCTTAATAGTTTTGTCATCGTAAAAAAAGAAAAGATTGTTGATCTCTTATTAATTTTGATGAATATAAAATAATTAAGTATTATACTAATCACATTATTATTGAGATGAAATAATTTCAGGTTATTCATCATGAAAGAAAATGCTTGCTTCAGCTTAAGGTAAATTTGAAATCAAATTAAAGGTAATGCTGGTAAAGTATTAATTCTATGTATATGCTTTTCAAGTTAAATTATTTTCAAAGAGTTTGTAGTGCACAATGATTTTTTCAAAGGATTTGGTTTTCATGACTACTGAACCATTTTCATGTGTTTTGAGAGCATTTATTGTTTGGACAGTTTACTTGCCAAAATAACTTTCAAGTTTAATTATATTTGCATTGTCTTAAATTAGATTTTATTGATTTACAAGTCATTCATATAAACTCAGCAACCAAACCTTTTTCTCTTGAATTACAAAGTTCTTATCCAACTCCTATGTATTTTGAACATTTGTTTGAAGTTAGATGAGTGCCAAATTTTTTAGTATTCATTGGACGACCGATTCTTCAATAATTGGCCAACCGATTTCATTTTGCTCTATATTCCTATTCTAAAACATTTTTGAATGAAAGTTGGACAACCATTTTTGGAAAGTGAGCCAACCAATTTTTTGAAGCTCTCGGTTTCCACAGCTAAGACATTTTTGGATGAAAGTTGGATGACCAGTTTTGGGAACTTAGCCGACCAATTTTTTGAAGCTCTCGGTTTCCACTCCTAAGACATTTTTGGATGAAAGTTGGATGATCAGATTTGGGAAATTAGCCAACCAATTTTTTGAAGCTCTTGGTTTCCACTCTTGAGACATTTTTTGATGAAAGATGGACGACCAGTTTTGGGAAATTAGGTGACCAATTTTTTGAAGCTCTTAGTTTCCACTCTTGAGACATTTTTTGATGAAAGTTGAACGACTAGTTTTGAAAATTAGCCGACCAATTTTTTAGTTGATTCGGTCTTTTCCCTGACACCATTTTGAATAATGTTTTGGGCATCCGACTTTAAGCATTAGACAACCGATTTTTGACATGAATTTTCCTGGACGATTGGGTTAGGTTGCTGGGCGTCCGATTTTGTCTTGAGCTTTTAGTGGGCGATCGGTCTCAAGCTTTAGACGTACGATTTTTTTCCATGGAATTCCTTTGGGCATCGAGCTCATGAGTTGGGCGACCGACTTTATTCACTAGACGGCCGATCCTTGAGCCTAGGAGTCCAAGTTTTGCATGCTTTCAGTATTTTCTCTGAAACTCGATGAGAACAACGAGGATCCGATCACCTATATGGATGCTATGCAAAGGACTTACTCTAATAAATGGCTTGATACTATGAAATCCAAACTTGACTCCATGAAGGACAATAATGTATGGACATTAGTTGACCCACCTGAAGGGATAAAACCCATAGGGTATAAGTGGGTTTTCAAGAGGAAAAGAGGCGCAGATGGAAAGGTTGAGACCAATAAAGCACGTTTGGTTGCTAAGGGGTATCATCAACGTTATGGTATTGACTATGATAAAATGTTTTCTACTGTGGCAATGCTGAAATCCATTCGGATTATGCTAGCTATAGCAGCACACTTCGATTATGAGATTTGGCAGATGGATGTTAAAATCACTTTTCTAAATGGTGATTTAAAAGAACATGTGTATATGATACAGCCTGAAGGTTTTATATCTGAAGACAAGTCTAAAGTGTGTAGGCTACATAAGTCTATTTATGGACTTAACCAAGCATCTAGGAGTTGGAACATACGATTTGATAAAGTGATTAAATCTTATGGCTTTATTAAAAATAAAGAAGATCCTTGCATTTATAAATGGGCTAACAATTCCGTTATTGTATTTCTTGAATTATATGTGGATGATATTCTCTTAATCGGGAATGATATCCCTGCATTACAAGGAATAAAGACATGGTTATCATCATAATTCTCCATGAAAGATCTGGGAGAAGCATCATACATCCTAGGGATGAAGATCTATAGAGATAGATCTAAGAGGATGCTTGGTTTATCCCAATCTATGTACATTGACACCGTGCTAAAAAGGTTTAGCATGGAGAATTCCAAGAAAGGCTATCTTCCGATAGGCCATGAAATTCATCTTTCTAAGAAGGATTGTCCGACAACTCCTAATGAAAGAGAACGTATGAGTCGAATTCCATATGCTTCGGCAGTAGGATCGATTATGTACACCATAACATGTACAAGAGCAGATGTGGCATACTCACTAGGAGTAGTGAGTAGATACCAATCTGATCCAGTAGAAAAACACTGGCAAGTTGTTAAGACAATCCTTAAGTATTTGAGAAATACTAAGGACTAGTGGTTAGTCTATGGAGAGTCCGATTTGAAACTTATTGGATATACTGATTCCAGTTTCCAATCAGATCATGATGACAGCAAAAGTGTATCGAGTTTCGTGTTTATCCTGAATGGTGGAGCTGTTTGCTGAAAAAGTTTCAAGCAACATACAGTGGCAGATTCGGTGTGCGAGGTAGAATACATCACTGCATCAGATACTGCGTAAGAAGCTGTGTGGCTGCGAAAGTTCATCTCCAAGCTTGAAGTGACACCTTCCATAGATGGACCAGTCCTGTTGTACAGTGATAGCACTGGTGCCATAGCTCAAGCAAAGGAACCACGAGCACATCAGCACACCAAGCACATACTGCGCCGGTTTCATCTTACTCGAGAGATTGTAGACCGAGGTGACATAAATCTTCAGAAGAGTGATGGAAAGGAAAACCTAGGTGACCCATTTACTAAAGCACTCAGCATCAAGGAGTTTGACAACTATAAGTTGAAGATGGGTATTAGATACTGTAATGAGTGGCTTTAGGCTAAGTGGGAGTTTGTTGGGAATTGTATCCTAAAGCCAATCATTTGATGATTGTGCTAATAGTTTTGTCATCGTAAAAAAAGAAAAGATTGTTGATCTCTTATTAATTTTGATGAATATAAAATAATTAAGTATTATACTAATCACATTATTATCGAGATGAAATAATTTCAGGTTATTCATCATGAAAGAAAATGCTTGCTTCAGCTTAAGGTAAATTTGAAATCAAATTAAAGGTAATGCAGGTAAAGTATTAATTCTATGTATATGCTTTTCAAGTTAAATTATTTTCAAAGAGTTTGTAGTGCACAATGATTTTTTCAAAGGATTTGGTTTTCATGACTACTGAACCATTTTCATGTGTTTTGAGAGCATTTATTGTTTGGACAGTTTACTTGCCAAAATAACTTTCAAGTTTAATTATATTTGCATTGTCTTAAATTGGATTTTATTGATTTACAAGTCATTCATATAAACTCAGCAACCAAACCTTTTTCTCTTGAATTACAAAGTTCTTATCCAACTCCTATGTATTTTGAACATTTGTTTGAAGTTAGATGAGTGCCAAATTTTTTAGTATTCATTGGACGACCGATTCTTCAATAATTGGCCAACCAATTTCATTTTGCTCTATATTCCTATTCTAAAACATTTTTGAATGAAAGTTGGACAACCATTTTTGGAAATGAGCCAACCAATTTTTTGAAGCTCTCGGTTTCCACAGCTAAGACATTTTTGAATGAAAGTTGGATGACCAGTTTTGGGAACTTAGCCGACCAATTTTTTGAAGCTCTCGGTTTCCACTCCTAAGACATTTTTGGATGAAAGTTGGATGATCAGATTTGGGAAATTAGCCAACCAATTTTTTGAAGCTCTTAGTTTCCACTCTTGAGACATTTTTTGATGAAAGATGGATGACCAGTTTTGGGAAATTAGGTGACCAATTTTTTGAAGCTCTTAGTTTCCACTCCTGAGACATTTTTTGATGAAAGTTGAACGACTAGTTTTGAAAATTAGCCGACCAATTTTTTAGTTGATTCGGTCTTTTCCCTGACACCATTTTGAATAATGTTTTGGGCATCCGACTTTGAGCATTAGACAACCGATTTTTGACATGAATTTTCCTGGATGATTGGGTTAGGTTGCTGGGCGTCCGATTTTGTCTTGAGCTTTTAGTGGGCGATCGGTCTCAAGCTTTAGACGTACGATTTTTTTCCATGGAATTCCTTTGGGCATCGGGCTCATGAGTTGGGCGACCGACTTTATTCACTAGACGGCCGATCCTTGAGCCTAGGAGTCCAAGTTTTGCATGCTTTCAGTATTTTCTCTGAAACTACTTTTGAATCTAAAACTAGGCGACCGATTTATGAAAATTGATCGACCGATGTGGTAAGAAAATTTGCAATGGATTTATTTCGAACATTCTTTTGATTTACCATTTTAGTTCGCTCTCAAAACATTCTTGTAATGGCTATATTTTTGGGTTTAAATAGCTCACTTAAACAGTGATTCTGTGTGAAAAAAAATACAAGAAGAAAAGAAAGAAAAAGAGAGAAAAGTACTTTGAAAGAGAGTTTCATTCTTGAAAGAAAGTTGGAGAGCTACATTGATTATTTTCAAAGCCACTTGGAGTGCATTTACTTCCCATTCTTAGCATGGTACAAAAGCTCTAACAACCTTTCTTGAAGAGCATTTAAGGCTTCCACGAAGGCTTCATTATTGCTGCACACTTAAAGAAAGAAGCTTTCTCGTTTTGAGTTCTTCAAGTTGTAAAGTATTTCTTATTGAATATCTGCTCAATCTTTAGGAGCATTTTGTATAAACATTACATTATTGTGCTTTGAGTTTTGTTTCACAGTTGTGAAACGTGTGAAGATAGAGGTCTACCCATGAGTATATTTGTAAGGATTGCTTGTGCCCAGAAACAAGCTTAGTAGCCAGGTAGGCTAGTGATGTCTAATGGATTCCCAAGAGATTCTTGGGGTGTGGACGTAGGTGCTGGGTTTGGCATCGAACCACATTAAATCTTTGGTGTTTGATTATGTTATTTATTTGTAATTGTTTGCATACTATCCTCACCCTACACCACTCAATTAGTTTGTGTGAGAAAATCTAAGTGCACATATTTGTCAGTCTATTAATTATTTAAAGAAACATAATTCATCCCCCCTCTTGGGTTGCTACATCTGGGCAACAGAACGCATACATTCTGATTTCTTTTTTAAATTGTGTTTGAAAAATGAAATTCCATATACCTTATTCCTTAATTTTTTTTAATTTGAATATCTTAGTTTATGTATTCTTGGAATTTAAAGTTTCGGCATGATACACTAGAATTCAGCACGCATTGTTTTATATTTCAAAGTTTCAAGGAATGTTATAATTTGAAACTCATTATCTCTTATTGAATACTTAATGGCTTTGTCATCATAAAAAAGGGAGAGAATGTTGACCTCCTATTGAATTTGATGAATATAAAATAATTAAGTATGATACTAATCACATTACTATTGAGTTCAAAGAATTTTGGGTTATTCATCATGAAAGAAGATGTTTTTTTCAGTTTAAGGTAAATTTCAGATCAAATGAAAGGTAAGGTAGGTAAAGTATTAATTCTATATGATTGTGCTTTCCAAGTTAAATTATTTTCAAAGAGTTTGTAGTGCAAAATGAATTCTTCAAAGGACTTGAATTTCAAGACTACTGAAAGATTTTCTCACTTACTGTTTGGACAGTTTACTTGCTAAAATGATTTTCAAGTTTCATTATATTTTCATTGTCTT
>UESW01004898.1:236032-279914 GCA_900491605.1 Calamus simplicifolius
TTCTTTATTTTGGACTCAAATATTCTTAATTTAACCAGGCATCTCCATACATTGAAACAATATAACCTAGGAATTCTATTTTTTCATAGCTCAAACGTAGGTTTAGGATTCTTTACAAGGTACTATATTCAGGATATTGTAGGCTGTTAAGAAAGCTTTTCCTATAAATTCTCGAGTAAACCATAGCTAATTATTATTAAGTTAACAATACACATTAATGTCTGGTATTTTTTGTTTCACTGCACCATTTGACTGAGGAAAAGAGATAGCTAAGACTTGTACCTTATAGCTCTCGGAGAACTTTCAATCAAATAACTCAACCTTTCAAAAAAAAGTTTTTTTTTGTTTTGTCAATCAACACTATATCATCTGCAAACAACATACATCACGTGATATCATTTGAAATATATTTGGTTAATTCATCTATAACTAATACAAAAAGATATGAACTTAAGGCAGATCCTTGATGTAAACCTAAGTAATTAAAAACTCGCTAATTTCTCATATTTTTATTTTAAAAATAGTTATTGCTCTATCATATATATCTTTTATTAATTCTATATATCTTTTGGTAACTCTTTTTTTCTCTAAAACTCATCATATTATTTTTTTTATGTACTCTATCATATGCTTTCTCTAAATTAATAAAGACCATATGAAGGTCTTTTTTTCTTTTCCCTATACCTCTCCATTAATCTTCTTAATAAATGAATAGCTTCTATGATCGATCTTCCAGTCATAAATCTAAATTGATTATTTGACACCAAAGTTTTAGCCATTATTCGATTTTCTATTACTCTCTTCCATAATTTCATTGTATGACTCATCAGTTTAATCCTCTATAATTTGTACAGTTTTGAATATCTCCTTTATTTTTGTATATAGGTATTAATAAGCTTTTTCTTCACTCATCCGATATTCTTTTAATTGCTACAATCCTGTCAAATAAATTGGTTAACAATATGACTCCAATTTTTCTAAGCCTTTCCAAACCTTAATAGGGATTGCATATGGCCCTAATGCCTTTACATTTTTTATTTTTACTCAAAGCCTTTTTAACCTCAAGCATACTAAATCTACGAAAAAATTTATGTTTATTTGTTACTCCTAGAATATGACATTCTTCTATTCTTAAATTTACTAAATTATTTTTATTTAATAAATTTTTAAAATAACTTTTTTATCGTTCTTTTATCTCTTTTTCTTTTACTAAGACTCTTTCATCTTCATCCATAATACATTTAATATAGTTCAAATCTTTTTTTTTCTTTTAGTTTTGCTAGTTTATATATAGTCTTTTCATCTTCTTTCGTATGTAGTCTATTATATAAATTATCATAAGCTTTAAGTTTGGTATTACTTATCCCTTTTTTAGCTTCTTTCTTTGCGTTCCTATACTTTTTAAGACCTTCTTCACCCTGACCTCTTGCCAAATTTTGTAGTTTATTCTTTTAATCTTGATGGCAGCTTGAACTTTCTTGTTCCACCATCAAGTTTCCTTTTTCTACTAGTCCTACACCATGTTTGACAAGAACCAAGTAGTAGAATTTCTATTTTCAAAAAATATAATTTTTATAAGAAAGATTTTTTAACTATTTTTCATAATATTTAACTATTTTAAAATTTTGGCTAAACTATATTTTTGACTCCTTGAACTTAGGAGGGTGTATCACTTTAATTCGTAAACTTTAAAAGGTTACAGAATTGATCCAGAACTTCATTTTTTATTTCTCTTTGGTTTCTATCGTGAAAATTAAGTAACAGTATTAGAAACTCACCTACGTGGAAATTTACGTATCCTCCACCTTATCCACATTAATAAAAAAATAAGAGAGAGAAAGAAGGAGAAGAAGATGAAAGGCAGGGCACGAAAAAGGCCGCCGCGAAAGCTGCCACCTTATCCCCATAGCCCTTCCCCTGTGGGGCGGTATGGAAGGGAGGCCACAAAATAGTTGGATTACATTCTATTCAATGTAACCTATATTAAATAATAAATAATTATAAAAATCAGATCTAAATGATTTTTTTTTTTGATATAAGCTCCTCACCAAAGATATGTGGTGAGGTGATCCAAGAGTTAGTATCTCAATTCCTCGATCCAAATGATCAATCAGGCAGCACCTTAGATCTTCATGCAGGTAGCACAAGGACAAAACTAAGGTAGTGGCAGATACAAAAATCAAGCATTTTTCAAAGCATACTTCAAGGCAAAGGAACTAGGGATTACGCATTTCCCTACCCATCCAAGAAAAGCAACAGCAAATTTAAAGCATATACTTAAACTAAAATTGGATAACATCATTTCTTAAACATAACATAGCTATTAAGAATGAAGAAACTTTACAAGACATCTCTTGTTTCTTTGAACAATGGTACTGGGTGGTCGTATGCAAAATTCACCCATCCTAGGTGTATTGCACCAAAATTCCACTCCATCAGTATTTAATAATCAGTCTACTGGATTAAAATTCTAGTATCTTGCATACCAAAATTCTAATTCCATCGGTATCTACATGTTCTCACATACAAAACAAAGAGCCAAAACCATAAAAGGTGGGTGATCACAACAACTTAGGTCTTTTCTGAGATGTTTGGCCGCCATTCACAACTTCACTGTACCTTTCAGTCAAAAAATTGCTATTGCCATTAGGAACGATCTTAGATACTCCATTGACCTCCTCTGAACCGTTATACCTATGAATATTTGTCACAATAGCATATACGGCGACTTCAGACCTGGGATTGACCTTTCTCTCCAAAACAACATTTTGCCCACATCGAGATTCCTTGTCTGCCGCATCCCTTAGTTCTCCAAGGGCCAGATTGGTGCGAAAGGATGTAAGATCAGAATCAGGAAGACAACCTTTATGATCTGTTTTGGCCTGGAGAGTAACAATATCAGTTTTCACCCGCTCTTTTTGATATAAGCTCCTCACTAAAGATATGTGGTGAGGTGATCCAAGACTTGGTATCTCAATTCCTCGATCCAAATGATCGATCAGGCTGTACCTTATATCTTCATGCAGGTAGCATAGGTACAAAACTAAGGTGGTGGCAGATACAAAAATCAAGCATTTTTCAAAGCATATTTCAAGGCAAAGGAACTAGGTATTACTCAGAAATTGAGAAATGGATTTGTTATTATGTTGTGTACAATATTTTTCTTGTCAAGAACGGCATGGAAAGGAGCTATTGTTGGATAGATATAGTTTATCATACACTTTTTGAATAGATTTGGTCTATCAAATATTTTTTGAATAAACCTAGTCTACCATATATCTAGTAAGTTAAGCCAATTATATTGATAAGAATCATAGTAATATGCAAATGGGCTATAATAGTGTGAGCATTGATTAGTTTGGCGTATGAGATACGTAGCAAATGTTTTCCAAAGAATGGCTCTATTGGAAAGGTTAATGAAAAAGAATGGCAAAGAAGGCATGAAAGTGGGAGAAAAAAATGACAAGAAGTCCAAATAAATATGGTAAGTTTTTATTTGAGATAGACAAACTGATTTAAAGCATTAGGGATGGCTCTTATGGGGGAATTTCTATTTGCACCGCTCCAGTTGCTCAGTACACTCTCCCAATTTTAAAAAAATCCTAAACTACCCTTAGCACCCTCATCTCCTCTTCCCCCCTCTCCTCCCCCCACCTCTCCCTCTGGCCCCCGTCTCCTCCCCTTTCGTCCGCGGCACCGCCCCCCACCCACCCTTCTCTCCTCGGTCCCGATCTCCTCCCCACTCCCCGACCTCGGCGCTCCCCTCGGCACCGTCTTCCCCCCTCCTTGGCACGGTGCCAAGGAGGGGGGGAGACGGTGCCGGAGAGGGCATCGAGCCGGAGAGTGGGGAGAAGACCGGGTCCGAGGGGGAGGGGTGGGGAGCGATGCCAAGGAGGAGGAAGTAGAGGGGGGGCTGCCGCGAGGGAAGGAGAGGAGACGGCGGCTGGGGAAGGGTGGGGGATGGTGCCAAGGAGGAGAGGGAGGGTGCGCCGGTGCCGGGGAAGAGAGGGGGGAAGGAGGAGATGGGTAGGGGGGTGCTAAGAGTAGTTTAGGATTTTTTTTTTTTTAATTCGAGGGTGTATTGAAGCGGTGTAAATAAAAATTCCCCTCTTATGGATGAGGCTAGGTGGGACCATGTGTTAGATTGGAGCAATTAGATCGGAACAATTGAACATTTGCATTTATTTTCTTATTAGTTTATCAGTTTCCCTATCATAAATGTCGCAGAAACATGGACGGAGGGGTTTACAAACCGGGACCAAGAGAACCCATGAGCCACTTTCAGTGCCGAAGTGGCGAGACCTTTATTAGCAAATTTTTAAACAATACAGACTCCAGTCATCACAATAACACGAACGGAGAAAATCACACCCTCCATGTGATGCTTCTCCCCTACCCTCTTCTCACAAGTTTCAGTCATCTCGTCCCTTCCAAAAATAACCCGAGCATCAGACCGCCCCTTGACCCAAAGCAAAACACAACCAACTCTCGTCCATGTTCTCCTCTTTGCGACCCATTCCAGAAAAAAAAAACATACTTCCCTACTTTCCCATCACTTAGTACTACTATATCTTACATCCTGCCATTATTTGCTGTGACAAATTAAATTACCAGATGACTTCTACGGAAAGAAGTCAGGCATTATTGGTGGAGCCTCGGAACTGCTTGTCCCTGAACCATCCCCACCCCCAGACATCCCGATTAAGTAGTCCGCTCCCGACGCTTTGCCAAGGAGATCATCCACGCGAGGAGGTGGCACAGTAGTAGGTTGCAAGATGAGGCTCGATGGAGGTGGCGGTGGTGGCTGCGGCGAGCGCATTAAGAGTGGCTGTGCAATGAGGGGTGGCGTGCGGTTGGTGTCCCCGGTCGGCAGGTGGCTGCGGTTCGTGATGACCGGAAAATGTTCCCCTCAGAGGCCGATGCGTCATTGGTGGCTCTCCATCTCGTGGTAGCACCGTAAGTACAGACGCAGTGGGTCGATGTAGCTGTCGAAGCCAAGCCTTCCCATTGCCGAGATCACGTCTTCGGCAGTGATGGTTGTCTCTCCTTCCTTCTCTCTCTCTCTCTCTCTCTTCTCTTTCTCACCACTTCCTGCCATCGTTGTCTCCTTCCTTCTCTCTCTCTCTTCTCTTTCTCAGCCGCTGAACGGGGTGGGGATGGTGAACTTTACCAGGGTGAGGCTCCTTTATAATGCCCTTGCTCGTCGGTGGCCTACATACGTGGGAAGAAAGCGGCAAAAACGACACGAGAAGAAAAAGTCAGCGTCACCCTGGTCAAAGAATTAGAAATCGGACGGCCAATATCATTCGAGAGTCGTTATTTCGATTTCTTGCGCTAGGATTGGATTCACTGCGAGACTCGGGACGAGAGCAAGCAAAGCGTTTTCACTTTTTGTGGATAAGCATGACCGCGGACGGATTTCAAGTTTACAAACCGGAGCGTTACGTTGGAACATGGTTGCATGTAGAACATCCGCCCTCTTTCACATCTGACAAAGGTGGTTGCACACTTTAAACCTGGCTGCATTTAATCAAGGCACCATCAAAAGAAAAAGGCAGTAAGGCTTCCAAAACTAGAGCCGTACTCATGAACGGATAATTTTTTACAATTGGATGATGCCACCAAAAAGAAATGTCGCTGAACAAATTAAATTAAGGCTGTGTTTGAGTTTTGGATTCTTCTCCTTTTTCAATATATTGATTATTTTTTTCTTTTTCTGACTCTCTTTCAACAAGTAGATGCGATTGAATTTGTTGATGAATTTTTGTTTTTGGAATGATATTATGTGCTAGCTCGATGCTATCTTGATGCATTAGTCTTTCATATTTAGCATGTCAAGTATGCCCATCCCTATCTAAGCAAGACCTTAGATGATCATTTAAAGATTCACGTATGTACCAACTCTACCACTTGCTTTATCCTTATTTATTAAATACACAGTTCTACGATAAAAAGATGGAAATGGAAGAAAATAGAGGCAAATAGAGACTTTTGAAAATTTAGACACAAAAAAATTGATATCTAAATGCCCCAAAGAATGGCAAATATACATGTATAAAGTTTTAGCGAAGGTCAAGAGGCTAATGTTTTTCTGAATCATGTATAGCAGTAATTGTTTGAAAGTTTTAATTGATCAAATGAGTTGCATGTCTAATATTAAATAATTTGCTTTGCCTATGAAGAGTTGTGGATTTAATGCTTACACAAGGAATATAATTTAGATGTTAGATTATTTGCCAACTGAAATATTTAATTAGTCAAGAATACCTTCTAATTGCTTAACTCAGTGTTGGTGGAACATGCTAGGTGATCATTCATTTTTTAAAAACAAAAAATAAAAATAAAAGATGGAATATTGAACAGATTAAGCTATGGAGATGGGATATACAGAAGAAAATATAACATGTTAAATCAGATTAGTTTTGCTTGAAAAAATGAAATTGAGAAAAAAAGCAGCAGTTAGTCTTTGGATCTACAAATGAACATTAATATTTTTTTTGCTTCATAATTTTCTTATATTTGTGTTCCACTTTTTCTTCTAAAAAATTATCCATATTCTTTTCTTATTTTATAAATTATTTCCATTCAAGTAAATCTAAGGTTTTGTCGGAATCACTAAGGTCTTGTCGGAATCATAATTTTGGACAAGATTCTGATAGAAGATCTTACTAGGAAGAGATGTAATAGACTAAACCTTTTTCTTGTCGCCAACGACATAAAGTATTCAACCATATTCTCCTTTACTACAAGTTTATGGTTCATGTTTTTTTGTTGTTGTCTACAATTCCAGAATATGCCATGGAGAGATGGAGGCTTGCTTATATAGTATAAATCGATTATTTGATATTTGAAACCCGAAAGGTGTAGCGCATATAAATTTAAGAATAATATATGCATTTATGTAGTACATATAAACCCCTATAGTGCATCTAAATGTCTTGTATTCTGATGGATCTTTGTAGCAATTATTGTTATACGTATTAAAATTTTAATTGCATCTTACGAATAAGTTGCTCCTATAAAATGATTAAACTTTTCTTCTCTTAACTTTTTGATGTCCCTAAAAAAGCACCATTAGTGATTTTTTCTAGCTCTAATGATTGATATATTATGCTTTAACCAATACCTGTCTTCTTTTCTTATACTACTATCTTAACTCTATTCCATATTCCTTCCACAATCTCTTTTGCTATTATACCACCTCCTCCAAAACTCCAGACCCTTCAATCCTCTCTTGGCATCTTCTTCCTTCATTATCATCATAGTTTCTTCTTCATCACCCTAACTCTCCCTAGGACCAAATTTTGCACTCTCTAATCCTCATATCTTATTTGAACTCTTTGTCTTGATCATACTATATGCTACTCTCACCTTTGACATCTTTTCTACATCTTTTTTCTCTTCCTCTCTAGAACTAAGTATAAATTGCCCATCTTGTATAATAATATATAAGGTATGCAAATTTTTAAATGTGTGTAATTAACAAACAACATATGGATAAGCTATTGTTCTAAAAATTGGAGTATTTGAAAATACTATAAAATGCTGCTTTGAAAAAAAAAAACCATAAATGTATGCCTCAAATGTTATTTTGTTTCCATAAATAACAAAAACACTAAATATGCATTTTTCAATGACGTATATTTAATTTCAAATTAGCTAATCTCCAAATCTTGTTAGAAATGTATGCTTTTAATTAGTGACTTTTTTTTATTGTGGTCAAAATTTTAGAATGACTTATATTTTCTATTGGTTTCATTATGGGGATTTCTTTTTTTTTTTCTTTTTTTCTGTTTTTAAGGCTTACCTTTATGAAAGGATATATCCCTTCATAGGATAGCAGAATAGAAGTGTTATTTTCTTTTAGAACTAATAAATAGAGATTATAGGATAGCATCAAAATGAACAATTAGAGATAAGAAGATTATATGAATTCTTTTCTGCCTCTATTCTCCGTTTTTGTATTATTTTTATTTTGATTCATCCTTGAATCATCTTAGTGCAATGCATTTTAAGTTGATTAAAAAGTAGTTCATTATATTTTCAAAGTAGATTACTATGAACTATTTCAAATAGTATAGGAGAAATTCTATTTTAAAAAGAGTATCATCCATAATACCACTAAGTTATATTTTTCACCCATTTTTATCTATTTTTTCTTATTTTTATATATGATAATTAACTATTTTGTTTTATGAGATAGCAAACATGAATATTTCAATATATCTCAACTAATACTCCTTTTTTAAAAACAAAAGTCCTTATACCTTTCATCTATTTTAACACTACAATTGAACGTGGTCATTTATAGGTATTCCTTTTTATCCTCCTTAGTTCATCATGATAGAAATATTGCATCATAATTAATGATTAATTTTTTTCTTGATGAAGAGATTCTTAAATGATATCATGAGAAATTTAGAATGAGTTTTTGGTGAGATTTTATTTTCTCCCTCCTTGATATCAAAAGGTAGTTAGTAAATATGATTTTTACAAAAGTCTCATATATTATTCTAAATTTTATAATTTCATTATTTTAATTTATGAGATAATTTAATCTTTTTAATTTTAAGAAAATCATATTAGTTAGTTTGTAATAAATGATAAAATTATAATGAATTTTTTCCACCTTTCTTTCATACTGCTCATCCAAATTAGAGGAATGATTTGATCCTTTTAAGTGGTATGAAAGTAAAAAAAAATCCTTCCATTGGTTATAATATAGAAGGCAAATTTAATAAGTGTTTCAAAATAAAAAGATCTAAGGGTTATTATTTTATTAATAGAAAAATAATTGACAAAATAATTTAACCTTCTCTTTTGCTTATATCCCTTAGCTACTAATCTACTCTTATATTTTTCTATAGATCTATTAAGTGTAAGCTTTCTTTTAAATACCGATTTACACCCTAAAGGTTTAATACAGAGGGTAGGTCAGATAGGATCCAATTTAATTTTAACTGATCGAGTTAAACTCGAAATGGATGTTGTTGATCTTCTATTAATTTTGATGAATACAAAATAATTAAGTATGGTACTAATCACATTACTATTAAGTTCAAAGAATTTAGGTTATTTATTATGAAAGAATATGTTTGCTTCAGTTTAAGGTAAATTTCAGATCAAATGAAAGGTAAGGCAGGTAAAGTATTAATTCTATATGATTATGCTTTCCAAGTTAAATTGTTTTCAAAGAGTTTGCAATGCAAAATGAATTCTTCAAAGGACTTGGATATCGTGATTACTGAATGTTTTCTCATTTACTGTTTGAACAGTTTACTTGCCAAAATGACTTTCAAGTCTCATTATATTTGCAATATCTTGAACTGGATTTAATTATTTTACAAGTCATTTATATAAACTCAGCTACCAAACCTTTTTCTCTTAGATTACAAAGTTCTTATCCAACTCCTATGTGTTTTGAATATTTTTCTGAAGATGGATGAGTGCCAGAATTTTTTTAAAGAGCCTTTGGACAACCGGATTTTCCATTTTAGCCAACCAATTTTGTTTTTCTCTCGACTTCACTTCTGAAACAATTTTTAGAAAGCTATTGGGTGACTGATTTTGTTTTGCCTTCGATTTCTCTTTCTGACACTAATTTTTGAGTTGCCATTGGATGACCAATTCTCCACAATGGCCGACTAATTTTTTGTAGCTCTCTGTCTTCTCTTTTGAAACAAATCGAAATGGAAGTTGGTTGACTGATGCCTTTCATTGGGCATCCAATTTTCTCATTACTTTTTGTCAGATGACTGATTTCCAATTTCGGATGACCAATTTTTTGTAACTCTCTGTCTTTCCTCTGAAACCATTTTGCTTTGGATGTTGGAAGCCCAACGCTAAAGTTGGATGACCGATTTCTCATGAACTTTTTGTTGGGTGATCGTGTGCTTGCTTTGGGCGCCTAACTCCTTCATCCCTTTTTATTGGACGTCCAATATTTTCATGAACCTTTTGTTGGAAGACCGGATGGACATGTTGGGCGGCTAATTCTCTTTTTGCTTTTCATTGGCGGCCGATTCTTGAAGCTGAGCAACCAATTTTTAATTGCTCTCGAGTTTGTCTCAGAAATTAGCTTTGAACTTTGGATTAGTCAATCAATTGGTCATCCTATATGTCAAGAAATTTTTTGCAATAGCTATTTCTCAACGTTTCAATGATTTGCTTTTTCCATTTTTCTCTCTCACAATGGCTTGCAATGGTTATATTTTTTGTTGTGTACAAATACCTCTCTTATATAGTGATTCAAAAAAGAGATACTAGTGGAAAAACAAGTGAAAAAATAAAAGAAAAATTATTAAAAAATAGAGAAAAAAAGAGCAAAAATACTTTGAAAGAGAGTCCCATTCTTGAAAGATAGTTGGAGAGCTGCATTGATTATTTTTCAAAGCCACTTGGAGTGCATTTATTTTCTATTCTTGGCGTGGTGTAAAAGATTCAATAACCTTTCTTGAAGAGCATTCAAGGCTTTCACGAAGGCTTCATTATTGCTGCTAAGCCACCTCGTGTTGTGTTCTTCAAAGTTGTAACGTATTTTTTTTTGAATATTTGCTCAATCTTTAGGAGCATTTTGTATAAAAATTACATTATTGTGCTTTGATTTATGCTTCACGGTTGTGAAATAAGTGAGGGTAGAGGACTACTCGTGTGTATTTGTAACGCTTGCCTGTGCTCAAAAATAAGATTCTAGCCAGGTAGGCTAGTGGCGTCAGTAAAATTCCCAAAGGGTTCTTGGAAAGTGAATGTAGGTACCGAGTTTGGTGTTGAACCACTGTAAACTTGCTGTGTTTGCTTGTAATATTTTTCTATGATTATTTGCATATTATCCTTACCTCACTACACTCTATTTATTTGTGAAAGAAATTATAAGTGCACATATTTGTTAGTTAATTAAATTTTAAAAAGAACCAAATTCATCCTTCCCTTGGGTTGCTATATCTAGGCAACAAGTGGTATCAGAGCAGGTGCTCTTGTTGTTAAGCCTTAAAAAGCTTTGAGCTAAAGATTATGGCAACCATATTGAGTGAGGGGCAATCCACAAATAGGCCACCGCTATTTAATGGTTCAAATTATAGTTATTGAAAGCTAGGATGAAATTTTTTATCCAAACACTTGACTACGATCTATGAAGTACCATAGTAAATGATCCGCACACACCCACAACTAGATTTAATGGCATAAAAATTCTCAAACCAAAAATAAATGTGGGATGGATATGATAAAAAGTTGGCTCAGCTAAATACTAAAGCCATGATGTATTATATTGTTCATTAGATGCTAATGGGTTTAACCGTATTTTTACTTGCCCTTCCACAAAAGAAATATGTGATAGATTAGAGGTTACCCATGAGGGTACCATTCAAGTGAAAGAGTCCAAAATTAATATGCCTGTTCATAGATATAAATTATTTAAGATGAACTCTAGTGAATCTATTTCTGATATGTTTACTAGATTTACTGATATTATTAATGGGCTTAAAAGTCTTGATAAATCTTATACTAATGCTGATCTTGTGAGAAAGGTATTAAGATCTTTGCCTAGGTCTTGGAAGGCCAAAGTGATGGCTATTCAAGAGGCAAAGGATCTCAATACTTTACCATTGGAGAAACTGTTGGGATCCCTCGTGACGCACGAACTACAAGTCAAACAACTCAAAAAACAAAAATCCTTATACCTTTCATCTATTTTAACACTACAATTGAACGTGGTCATTTATAGGTATTCCTTTTTATCCTCCTTAGTTCATCATGATAGAAATATTGCATCATAATTAATGATTAATTTTTTTCTTGATGAAGAGATTCTTAAATGATATCATGAGAAATTTAGAATAAGTTTTTGGTGAGATTTTATTTTCTCCCTCCTTGATATCAAAAGGTAGTTAGTAAATATGACGTTTTTACAAAAGTCTCATATATATTATTCTAAATTTTATAATTTCATTATTTTAATTTATGAGATAATTTAATCTTTTTAATTTTAAGAAAATCATATTAGTTAGTTTGTAATAAATGATAAAATTATAATGAATTTTTTCCACCTTTCTTTCATACTGCTCATCCAAATTAGAGGAATGATTTGATCCTTTTAAGCGGTATGAAAGTAAAAAAATCCTTCCATTGGTTATAATATAGAAGGCAAATTTAATAAGTGTTTCAAAATAAAAAGATCTAAGGGTTATTATTTTAGCAATAGAAAAATAAATGACAAAATAATTTAACCTTCTCTTTTGCTTATATCCCTTAGCTACTAATCTACTCTTATATTTTTCTATAGATCTATTAAGTGTAAGCTTTCTTTTAAATACCAATTACACCCTAAAGGTTTAATACAGAGGGTAGGTCAGATAGGATCCAATTTAATTTTAACTGATCGAGTTAAACTCGAAATGGATGTTATTGATCTTCTATTAATTTTAATGAATACAAAATAATTAAGTATGGTACTAATCACATTACTGTTAAGTTCAAAGAATTTCAGGTTATTCATTATGAAAGAATATGTTTGCTTCAGAGTAAGGTAAATTTGAGATCAAATGAAAGGTAAGGCAGGTAAAGTATTAATTCTATATGATTGTGCTTTCCAAGTTAAATTGTTTTCAAAGAGTTTGCAATGCAAAATGAATTCTTCAAAGGACTTGGATATCGTGAGTACTTAATGTTTTCTCACTTACTGTTTGAACAGTTTACTTGCCAAAATGACTTTCAAGTCTCATTATATTTGCAATGTCTTGAACTGGATTTAATTATTTTACAAGTCATTTATATAAACTCAGCTACCAAACCTTTTTCTCTTAGATTACAAAGTTCTTATCCAACTCCTATGTGTTTTGAATATTTTTCTGAAGATGGATGAGTGCCAGAATTTTTTTTAAGAGCCTTTGGACAACCGGATTTTCCATTTTAGCCAACCAATTTTGTTTTGCTCTCGACTTCACTTCTGAAACAATTTTTAGAAAGCTATTGGGTGACTGATTTTGTTTTGCCTTCGATTTCTCTTTCTGACACTAATTTTTGAGTTGCCATTGGATGACCAATTCTCCACAATGGCCGACTAATTTTTTGTAGCTCTCTATCTTCTCTTTTGAAACAAATCCAAATGGAAGTTGGTTGACTGATGCCTTTCATTGGGAATCCAATTTTCTCATTACTTTTTGTTAGATGACTGATTTCCAATTTTGGATGACCAATTTTTTGTAACTTTCTATCTTTCCTCTGAAACCATTTTGCTTTGGATGTTGGAAGCCCAACGCTAAGTTGGATGACCGATTTCTCATGAACTTTTTGTTGGGTGACCGGGTGCTTGCTTTGGGCGCCTAACTCCTTCATCCCTTTTTATTGGACATCCAATATTTTCATGAACCTTTTGTTGGAAGACCGGATGGACATGTTGGTCGGCTAATTCTTTTTTTGCTTTTCATTGGGCGGCTGATTCTTGAAGCTAAGCAACCAATTTTTAATTGCTCTCGGGTTTGTCTCAGAAATTAGCTTTGAACTTTGGATTAGTCAATCAATTGGTCATCCTATATGTCAAGAAATTTTTGCAATAGCTATTTCTCAACGTTTCAATGATTTGCTTTTTCCATTTTTCTCTCTCACAATGGCTTGCAACGGTTATATTTTTTTGTTGTGTACAAATACCTCTCTTATATAGTGATTCAAAAAAGAGATACTAGTGGAAAAACAAGTGAAAAAATAAAAGAAAAATTATTAAAAAATAGAGAAAAAAATAGCAAGAAAAATACTTTGAAAGAGAGTGCCATTCTTGAAAGATAGTTGGACAGCTGCATTGATTTTTTTTTTATTACAATAAAGGGAAAGGAGGGCTAAGCCGACCCGTAGCTAGGTCCCATGCAGCCCTGTTCCCCGCCAGGGTATGTTCCGTGCATGGTGCTGGATTTTTGCAGCCATTCTCTGTCCGAAGGCGAGTTGGTTAACCTGGCCCCACCCAGGTGCTAGTAGTCAGGGTATGTTTCATAGCTGTTCCCCGCCTGAAGGCGAGTTGGTCAACCTGGCCCCACCCAGGTGCTAGCAGTCAAGGTATGTTCCATGCACGGTGCTAGATTTTCATAGCTATTCCTCGCTCGAAGGCAAGTCAACCTGGCCCCACCCAGGTGCTAGCAGTCAGGGTATGTTCCGTGCACGGCGAGTTGGTCAACCTGGCCCCACAAGGTATGTTCCATGCATGGCGCTGGATTTTTGTAGCTGTTCCCCACCCGAAGGAGATTTTCACAGCCGTTCCCCGCAATAGGGAAGTTTTTAGATAGACCTTAGCCCCTCCAACACCAGAGTTTCAGGCTCCAAGGCGATTTTCACAGCCGTTCCCCACAACAGGGAAGTTTTTAGATAGACCTTAGCCCCTCCAACACCAGAGTTTCAGACTCCAAGGTGATTTTCACAGCCATTCCCCGCAATCCAAGGTGATTTTCACAGCCGTTCCCCGCAACAGGGAAGTTTTTAGATAGACCTTAACCCCTCCAACACCAGAGTTTCAGGCTCCAAGGTTTCAGGCTCCAAGGATTAACCTTGAAATTATTCGAGTCGGCCGCAGCATCATTCCTCAAACCTGAGACCTCCTAATAGCGTGGAGAAGGCCCTGACCACCAGGCCACCGTCTGAGTGGTGCATTGATTATTTTTCAAAAGCCACTTGGAGTGCATTTATTTTCTATTCTTGGCGTGGTGTAAAAGCTTCAATAACCTTTCTTGAAGAGCATTCAAGGCTTTCACGAAGGCTTCATTATTGCTGCTAAGCCACCTCGTGTTGTGTTCTTCAAATTTGTAACATTTTTTTTTTTTTGAAATTTGCTCAATCTTTAGGAGCATTATGAATTAATAGATAATTTTGCAAATCTAAGTTCTAAAAATAAGGATTTGAAAAATCAAGTTCAAAACCTCACTTTGGAAAATAATAAATGCATTGAAGAAAATAAATTTTTAAAGAAAGAAAATAAAGATTTGAAATCTAAAGTAGATAGGCTTAAACCAATAGTGGATAGATTTACTTTAAGCTCTACAAAATTAAATATGATTTTGGATAGCCAAATAGTCATTTTCGATAAGGCTGGATTAGGATATAACCCCTTTACAAAATAAAAACTTTTAAAAAATATTTTTGTGCATGCTGGTCAATCATCAAATGTTACTTATTTTAAATATGGTTTAAAGGGACATAAGTCTTATGCATGTGATAGTGTTAAGAAAATTTGGGTTCCAAAAGAAACTATATTGACTAACTTCAAAGGACCAAGAAAGTTTGGGTACCTAAAAGTAAAACTTGATATTATGTTTGCAGGTGTATCTTGCAATCCGTGGAACTAAAAGAAAGTGGTATCTTGATAGCGGGTATTCAAGATACATGACGGGTGATGAATCATAGTTCGTCACTTTGGGGGCTAAGGATGGAGGTATGGTCACCTTTCGAGACAATAGCCAAAGTAAAATTATTGGCATTGGTAAAATATGTGTCACACCTTATACTTATAGTGACAATGTTCTACTTGTGAATGGTTTGAAGCATAATCTGTTGAGTATTAGTCAGTTATGTATTAAAGGCTTTAAAGTGATTTTTGAATTATCTGTTTGCATTGTTTCAAGTCCTGTTGATAATTGCATGAAATTCATTGGTCATAGGCATGAAAATATTATATTATTGATTTGAATGATTTAAATGACCATAATTTTGATTATTTAGTTGCTATGAATGCTAAAATATATAAATCTAGTTGATTATAGCATTGTAGACTTGCATATGTTAGCATGGATCTTCTTTCAAAATTACTTAAAATGGGTTTAGTAAAAGGTTTATTGAAATTGAACTTTGAAAAAGATAGGATTTGTGATGAATGCCAATTTGGAAAATAAACTAGAGTTTCATTTAAGTCCAAAAATATGATTTCAACTTCTAGGCCATTGGAATTATTGCATGTGAATTTATTTGGGCCGACTAGAACCACAAGTCTAGGCGGCAAGCATTATGGTTTTGTAATTATTGATGATTTTTCTTGATTTACTTAGATTTTATTCTTAGCTATTAAAGATGAAGCATTTTTAGCATTTCAAAATTTATTCAAAAATATTGCAAATAAAAAAGAAGTTTCAGTTTTATCAATTCGAAGCGATCATGGGAAGGAATTTGAAAATTATCTTTTTGAAAGTTTTTATAATGAGCATGGCATAAATCATAATTTTTCTGCACCTAGAATACCTCAACAAAATAGGGTGATAGAAAGAAAAAATAAAACTTTGAAAGAAATGGCCCATACCATATTGTGTGAAAGCAATCTCCCAAAGTACTTTTGGGTAGAAACAATCAACATGCTATATTTTAAATAGAGCTTTAATCAGATTAATTTTGAAAAAGAACCCATATGAGCTTTATAAAAATAGAAAACCGAATATTGCATATTTTCTTATTTTTTGATGTCGTTGTTTTATTTTGAATAATGAAAAATTAAATCTTGATAAATTTAATGCAAAATCTGATGAAGATATTTTTCTTGGCTACTATTCTATTTGAACATATAAAGTTTTCAATAATAATACCTTAGTAGTTGAAGAATCCATTCATATTACATTTGATGAAGCTAATGATCTTTCATCAAGGGAGAGAAAGGCAGTTGATGATGTAGGTGATATTGAAAATCAAGTCAAGAAACTTACCTTGGATGAAAAGGAGGATACAATAGTCCAAGATGATCAAGAGAAAGTAAATGACATTATCAATCATGAAGAACCTCAAGGTAATCATAACTTAGAAAGAGGTTGGAGGTATGTACATAATCATCCCAAAGAATTTATCATTGGTGATCCTTCACATGGTGTTGAACTAGATCTTCATTTAGAGATGCATGTAATAACCTAGCATTTGTTTCTCACATTGAACCTAAATCTATGATGATGCTAAGGATGATATAGATTGGATCAATGCTATGCATGAAGAATTAAATTAATTTGAAAGAAATAATGTATGGACCTTAGTAGATAGACTACATGATCATCCAATTATTAGGACTAAATGGGTATTGAGAAATAAATTGGATGAGCATGATAATATAATTAGAAATAAAGCAAGACTAGTAGCTAAAGATTACAATCAGGAAGAAGGAATTAATTTTGATGAAACTTATGCTCCTTTTGCTAGACTAGAAGCTATTAGATTACTTCTTGCTTTTGCATGCTTTATGAATTTTAAATTATATCAAATGGATGTCAAGAGTACTTTCCTTAATGGATATATTGCCGAACAAGTATTTGTTGAACAACCATCAAGATTTGAGAACCACTTGTTTTCAAACCATGTTTTTAAATTAAATAAAGCTTTGTATGGTTTGAAACAAGCTCCTCAAGCGTGGTATGACAGGTTAAGCAAATTCTTGATTTGCAATAAATTCATTAAAGAAAATATCGATACAACTTTATTTGTTAAAAGAGAAAATGATGATATGCTTATTATTCAAATTTATGTAGATGACATCATTTTTAGTGCTACTAATGAATTATTATGTCAAGACTTTGTTAAGCTTATGCAGGGAGAGTTCGAGATGAGCATGATGAAAGAATTAAATTATTTTTTTGAACTATAAATCAAGCAAAGTAATGAAGGAATCTTTATTAATTTGCCAAAGCAAGTATGTCAAAGAAATGTTGAAGAAATTTGGCATGGAGTCTTCCAAATATATCGGTACTTCTATGAGCTCTTCTTGTAGATTAGATTTCAATAGTACTGATAAAAGTGTGGATATGAAGTTGTATAGAGGTATGATTGGATCTTTGTTGTATTTAACTGCTACTAGGCCAGATATATTATTCAGTGTTTGCATGTGTGCTAGATATCAAGTTAACCCTAAGGAACCTCATTTATTAGCTATTAAAAGAATCTTTAAGTATTTGAATGAAATAATAAATCTAGGCCTATGGTATAAACAATCTAGCATCAACTTAATAGGCTACACTGATTCAGACTTTGCAGAATGTAAATTAGATAGAAAATTTACTAGTGAAACTTGCCAATTTCTAGGTGTTAACTTAATCTCATGGTTTAGCAAGAAATAAACTTCAGTGACTTTATCCATAGTTGAGGCTGAGTACATTGTAGCTAAAAGTTATTGTGCTCAAATCTTATGGATTAAGCAACAACTAGAGAATTATGGCATTAAACTTAAAGACATTCCAATAAAATGTGATAATACTAGTGCTATAAATCTAACTAAAAATCCTATTCTATACTCTAGAACTAAACACAGAGATTAGATACCATTTTATTAGAGATCATGTTAATAATGGAGATATTGTGCTGAGCATGTGTGTACTAATATGCAACTCGCAGATATTTTCATAAAACCTCTTGATGAGTCAAAGTTTTGTGAAATTAGAAGTGAGCTTGGTATGCTTGATCCTTCAATCTGGTGAGTTATTATGATTGTTTAATTTTTATACTCTCTTGTGTTTATAATCTTTACATGAAACTTATATCATATGAATCCCCATTACTTAATCTTCATGTCTCTTATTTTAAGATTTTTTATAGATCAATTTTGAATTGTTTCAATGGGTTTTTGAATGATTGCAATTTGACCCCTGATATATTGGAATCCATCATGCAATCCCCCACTAGATGACCCACCTGGCCAACCGATTTTGGGCCATTGGGCATCCACTTTTGGAAGTGGACGGCTAAGTGCTCAATTTCGGTCATCCAACTTTGTTGTTGGATGACTAGTTCTCAAATATTGGATGCCTAACTTGGGATATTTGGACGTCCAACTCTTGAGAGCTTTTCTTTTGGCCGGTTACATAGATTTGTCTGATTTCTTCTCTTTCCTCATTTCATTCCAACATCCTTCCAAGTCGTGAGACACCTTGAAGCTTCTTTCTCTTCACCATTCAATCTCTCATTTCTTGCTACTTCAAATCTTTGGATCATGGCACCCAAGACGAAGCTTGGCCGCGGATCATCTTCTTCCGAGGCATCAGTGAAAGTTGTCCCTCTAACCCTTCCTATTTCCAGTCCATGTTAAGGATATCTGTAGCTTTTGGTAGAGTAGTTTTAATTTTGATTTTCTAGCTACTGAGAACTTTAAAATTGGTGAACTTTTAGCATTTCAAGGTTGAAAGTTCTTGCTTAAAATAAATCTTCATATTTTTTTTGATCTTATCAAAATTTTCTACCATAATATTAGCTTTGGTAATGATAGGATATCTTCTATTGTTAAAGGGGTTAGGATTGATTTCAATGAAGATATATTAAGAGAAATTCTGAATATTTTGCTAACGGTGCACTTGAGGATTCTCTTGAAGACAAAAAGTATAAAATAGAAATTATTCTTCGTATTGAGGATGCCTCTCATATTGATAGGATTTTTGCTAAAGATTTAAATGTAGAAATGAGGTTGCTACACTATAATTTCTCGATGTCTTACTCCTAGAAGTGGTAGCTTTGATTATGTGAATGACCGAAACTTAACTACCATATACCATGTTGTGAGAAATTTTTTTTGCACCTACCTAGAGTAATGATCTGTGTTCTGAAAGAGGCAGTCAGTAGACATAGAGCAGCCCTACTCTATGGCCTTCTTCTCACCCATATTTTTACTCATTTTGATATTAAAGTTAAAGGTAAGAATGTCTATAACCTTAGTAATACTGATTTCTACAATGAGCATACCCTAGTTCGTATAGGAATTACTAAGGCCATAGGTAGATGGCCAATGGAAAAGGAACAAAGGGAAGATGCAAGACCCTTCTGCACTTGTCCAAAGGGAGGGATCTACTATGCCTTAGGAATTTTCTGCTGGATTTCATTCTTCTCATGGTTTTGTTGATCCTTCTACTAATTATCCTTATATGTTTGAAGTAAATGATTTTATGACTGTTGACCTGACTCCTTCAATTGATGACAATCCTTCCATTGATAATGATCCATCCTGTCCCATCTCATGATCCATCACCTGTCCAGAATCCATTCCGACCAAATCGTCCTATCATTGCTAAGATTGACCCAGATGATATGAACACATTGGTTCGAAGGATTTCTGATGTTGTTTCCATTGGAGGATTTGGGACCAGTTCATCTTCTTGTTCTATTGACTCATCCATTATTCCCCATATCTCTTCCATGTTTCCTTCTCTGATAGAGATTAAATTGAGTTTACATGATTTATAGCATAATGTAATGTCATTAAGGGAAATGCATTTAATTATGGTGAGATGGTGGACATCACAAAAATCTTCGCTGAAATTTTCAAGCAGAGAAATGATATGAATTCCTTGTTGGAGAGTGCCGGTGTGGCAAGTATTGGGATTCCTACATTTCGTGTCCGAACTAAAAAAGCTCAGTCTGCCCTCGCTAGCCTTTCAAATATTGTTTCCCAATGCCACAACATTTCTCAAATATCTCCACAGGAAGAAGATCCTTTTCACTGACATGTTCCTTATCTGGCTTCATCTCATCCTTCGGGACGTGGTTGCTCTAATGGATCTTCCTCCTCTTGAATCGATCTAATTTTATGTTGTTTCTAAACCATTTCTATGTTTAATTTTGTTGTTGGCATATGATTTCTTTTTACTTCTAAGGACTAATATTTTTATTGGCTTGTATAAGTTTAATGGTTTGTGTGTGTGTAAAACTTTGATGTATGTGTTACTTTGTACCTTGTATTATTTCCTTAATGTATTAAATCTTATGCTTATCGTTACATGATTATTAATTGCTCTACTTATTTCATTCCTTGAAGAAAAGACATACAATAATACATGCATATCCTTTAACCTTCTTTTTGATTGATGACAAAAAGGGAAAGAAATGAAACTTATACATTCTAATCCTTAAAGACATACAGTAATACATGCATATCCTTTCGCCTTCTTTTTGATTGGTGACAAAAAGGAGAAGAAATGAAATGCGTACATTCTAATTTCATGATTTGAAATACAAATTTTTTAAATTTTGTTGGAGAAATGGAACGCATGCAATGTCTTGAAAAATGGAATTGCATATACCTTGTACCTCTAATTTCACTCTGGAAAGAATTTGAAAGATGTGTTTTACATTTGAAAAATTCAATGTTTCAAAACCAAAGGGGAAGTTATGCAATCTATCTTTTAAATATATAGTTTATGTATTCTTGAAAATTAAAGTTTTGGCACAATACACCAGGTTTAGCACACATTGTCTTATACTTCAAAGTTCCAAGCAAAGCTACAATTTGAAACTCTCTATCTCTTGTTGAATGCTTAATAGTTTTGTTATCATAAAAAAGAAAAAGATTGTTGACCTCTTATTGATTTTGATGAATATAAAATTATTAAGTATTACACTAATCACATTATTATCAAGATTAAATAATTTCAGGTTATTCATCATGAAAGAAAATGCTTGCTTTAGCTTAAGGTAAATTTCAAATCAAATTAAAGGTAAAGCAGGTAAAGTATTAATTCTATGTATGTGCTTTTCAAGTTAAATTATTTCCAAAGAGTTTGTAGTGCACAATGATTTTTTCAAAGGATTTGGTTTTCATGACTACTGAACCATTTTCATGTGTTTTGAGAGCACTTATTATTTGGACAGTTTACTTGCCAAAATAACTTTCAAGTTTAATTATATTTGTATTGTTTAAACTGGATTTTATTGATTTACAAGTCATTCATACAAACTCAGCAACCAAACCTTTTTCTCTTGAATTGCAAAGTTCTTATCCAACTCCTATGTATTTGAACATTTGTTTGAAGTTAGATGAGTGCCAAATTTTTTAGTATTCATTGGACGACCGATTCTTCAATATTGGCCAACCAATTTCATTTTGCTCTCTGTTCCTATTCTGAAACATATTTGGATGAAAGTTGGACAACCAGTTTTGAAAATTAGTTGACCAATTTTTGAAGCTCTCGGTTTCCACTTCTAAGACATTTTTGGATGAAAGTTGGACGACCAGTTTTGGGAAATTAGCCAACCGATTTTTTAAAGCTCTCGGTTTCCACCCTTGAAACATTTTTGGATGAAAGTTGGACGACCAATTTTGGGAAATTAGCTGACCAATTTTTTGAAGCTCTTGGTTTCCACTCATGAGACATTTTTTGATGAAAGATGGACGACTAGTTTTTGGAAAATTAACCGACCAATTTTTTAGTTGGTTCGGTCTTTTCCTGACACCATTTTGAATTATGTTTTGAGCATCCGACTTTAAGCATTAGATGTCTGGTTTTTTACATCAATTTTCCTAGACGACCGGGTTAGGTTGTTGGGCATCCGATTTTGTCTTTAGCTTTTAGTGGGCGACCAGCCTTAAGCTTTAGACATCCAATTTTTTCCATGGAATTCCTTTGGGCAACCGGGCTCATGAGTTGGGTGACCAACTTTATTCACTGGACGGTCAACACTTGAGCCTAGGAGTCCAAGTTTTGCATGCTCTCGGTATTTTCTCTGAAAGTACTTTTGAATCTGAAACTAGGTGACCGATTTATGAAATTTGATCGACCGATGTGGTAAGAAAATTTGCAACTGATTTATTTCTAATATTCTTTTGATTTACTATTTCCATTCGTTGTCACAACATTCTTGTAATGGCTATATTTTTGGGTTTAAATAGCTCACTTAAATAGTGATTCTGTGTGAAAAAAATACAAGAAGAAAAGAAAGAAAAAAAGAATGAAAAATACTTTGAAAGAGAGTTTCATTCTTGAAAGAAAGTTGGAGAGCTACATTGATTATTTTCAAAGCCACTTGGAGTGCATTTACTTCCCATTCTTAGCATGGTGCAGAAGCTCCAACAACCTTTCTTGAATAGCATTCAAGGCTTCCACGAAGGCTTCATTATTGCAGCACACTTAAAGAAAGAAGCTTCTTGTGTTGAGTTCTTCAAGTTGTAAAGTATTTCTTATTAAATATCTGCTCAATCTTTATGAGCTTTTGTATAAACATTACATTATTGTGCTTTGAGTTTTGTTTTACAGTTGTGAAACGTGTGAGGATAGAGGTCTACCTATGAGTATATTTGTAAGGCTTGCTTGTGCTCAGAAACAAGCTTGCTAGCCACGTAGGCTAGTGGTGTCTAATGTTCTTACTTTAACCAGGCATCTCCATACATTGAAACAATATAACCTAGGAATTCTATTTTTTCATAGCTCAAACGTAGGTTTAGGATTCTTTAAAAGGTACTATATTTAGGATATTGTAGGCTGTTAAGAAAGCTTTTCCTATAAATTCTCGAGTAAATCATAGCTAATTATTATTGAGTTAACAATACGCATTAATGCATGGTATTTTTTGTACCTTATAGCTCTCGGAGAACTTTCAATCAAATAACTCAACCTTTCAAAAAAAGATTTTTTTTTTTTCATCAATCAACACTATATCATCTGCAAACAACATACACCACGGGATATCATTTGAAATATATTTAATTAATTTATCTTTAACTAATATAAAAAGATATGGACTTAAGGCAGATCCTTGATGTAAACCTACAGTAATTAAAAACTCGCTAGTTTCTCATATTTTTTTTTAACAATAGTTATTGCTCTATCATACATATATTTTATTAATTCTATATATCTTTTTGGTAACTCCTTTTTTCTCTAAAACTCATCATATTATTTTTCTATGTACTCTATCGTATGCTTTCTCTAAATCAATAAATACCATATGAAGGTCTTTTTTTCTTTTCCCTATACCTCTCCATTAATCTTCTTAATAAATGAATAGCTTCTATGATCGATCTTCCGGTCATAAATCTAAATTGATTATTTGACACCAAAGTTTTAGCCATTATTCGATTTTCTATTACTCTCTTCCATAATTTCATTGTATGACTCATTAGTTTAATCCTCTATAATTTGTACAGTTTTGAATATCTTTATTTTTGTATATAGGTATTAATATGCTTTTTCTCCAACCATCCGACATTCTTTTAATTGCTATAATTCTATCAAAAAATTGGTTAACCACATGCCTTCAATTTTTTCTAAGCCTTTCCAAACCTTAATAGGGATCGCATTTGGCCCTAATGCCTTTACATTTTTATTTTACTCAAAGCCTTCTTAACCTTAAGCATACTAAATCTATAAAAATATTTATGTTTATTTGTTACTCCTAAATTATTACATTCTTCTATTCTTAAATTTACTAAATTATTTTTATTTAATAATTTTTTAAAATAACTTTTTCATCATTCTTTTATCTCCTTTTCTTATTACTAAGACTCTTTCATCTTCATACTTATATTTAATATTGTTCAAATCTTTTATTTTTTTTTCTTTTAGTTTTGCTAGTTTATATATAGTCTTTTCACCTTCTTTCGTATGTAGTCTATTATATGAATTATCATAAGCTTTAAGTTTGGCATTACTTATCGCTTTTTTAGCTTCTTTCTTTGCATTCCTATACTTTTAAGACTTTCTTCAACCTGACCTCTTGCCAAATTTTATAGTTTATTCTTTTAATCTTGATGGCAGCTTGAACTTTCTTGTTCCACCATCAAGTTTCCTTTTTCTACTAGTCCTACACCATGTTTCACAAGAACCAAGTAGTAGAATTTCTATTTTCAAAAATATATTTTTTATAAGAAATATTTTTTAACTATTTTTAATAATATTAAACTATTTTAAAATTTTGGCTAAACTATATTTTTGACTCCTTGAACTTAGGAGGGTGTATCGCTTTAGTTTGTAAACTTTAAAAAGTTACAAAATTGATCCAGAACTTCATTTTTTATTTCTCTTTGGTTTTTGTCGTGAAAACAAAGTAACACTATTAGAAACTCACCTACGTGGTAATTTACGTATCCTCCACCTTATCACCACATTAATAAAAAAATAAGAGAGAGAAAGAAGGAGAAGAAGATGAAAGGCAGGGCACAAAAAGGCCACCGCGAAAGCTACCACCTTATCCCCACAGCCCTTCCCTTGTGGTGCGGTATGGAAGGGAGGCTACAAAATAGTTGGATTACATTCTATTCAACATAACCTATATTAAATAAGAATAAATAATTATAAAAATCAGATCTAAATGATTTTTTTTTTAATATAAGCTACTCACCAAAGATATGTGGTGAGGTGATCCAAGAGTTAGTATCTCAATTCCTTGATCCAAATGATCAATCAGGCTGCACCTTAGATCTTCATACAGGTAGCACAGGTACAAAACTAAGGTGGTGGCAGATACAAAAATCAAGCATTTTTCAAAGCATATTTCAAGGCAAAGGAACTGGAGATTACGCATTTCCCTATCCATCCAAGAAAAGCAACAGCAAATTTAAAGCATATACTTAAACTAAAATTGGATAACATCATTTCTTAAACATAACATAGCTATTAAGAACAAAGAAACTTTACAAGACATCTCTTGTTTCTTTGAACAATGGTAGACTGGGTGGTCGTATGCAAATTCACCCATCCTTGGTGTATATGCACCAAAATTCCACTCCATCGGTATTTAATAATCAATCTACTGGATTAGAATTATAGTATCTTGCATACCAAAATTCTAATTCCATCAGTATCTACATGTTCTCACATACAAAACAAAGAGCCAAAACCATAAAAGGTTGGTGATAACGACAACTTGGGTCTTTTCAGAGATGTTTGGCTGCCATTCACAACTTCACTATACCTTTCGGTCGAAAAATTGCTATTGCCATTAGGAATGATCTTAGATGCTCCATTGACCTCCTCTGAACCATTATACCTATGAATATTTGTCACAATAGCATATACGACGACTTCAGACCTGGGATTGACCTTTGTCTCCAAAACAACATGCTACCCACACCGAGATTCCTTATCTGCGGCATCCCTTAGCTCTCCAAGGGCCAGATTGGTGCGGAAGGATGTGAGATCAGAATCAGGGAGACAACCTTCCTGATCTGTTTTGGCCTGGAGAGTAACAATATCAGTTTTCACCTGCTCTTTTTGATATAAGCTCCTCACCAAAGATATGTGGGGAGGTGATCCAAGACTTGGTATCTCAATTCATCAATCCAAACGATCAATCAGGCTGCACCTTAGATCTTCATGCAGGTAGTATAGGTACAAAACTAAGGTGGAGGCAGATACAAAAATCAAGCATTTTTCAAAGCATTTTTCAAGGCAAAGGAACTAGGTATAATACTCATGGAGATTGAGAAATGGATTTGCTATTATGTTGTGTACAATATTTTTCTTGTCAAAAAGGGCATGGAAAGGAGCTATTGTTGGATAGATATAGTCTATCAGACACTTTTTGAATAGATTTGGTCTATCAAATATTTTTTGAATAAACCTAGTCTACCATATATCTTGTGAGTTAAGCCAATTATATAGATAAGAATCATAGTAATATGCAAATGGGCTATAATAGTGTGAGCATTGATTAGTTTGACGTATGAGATACGTAGCAAATGTTTACCAAAGAATGGTTTTTGACCAAAGGGCATTAGTCGATATAAAATGAGAACTCAAGTCCGGTTCTAACGTTGCACATTTCGAATTAGTCGAACTATTGTGATGTAAATCATGCATCGGATTGGCTGTTAAGCGGTGCATAGCACTTATTAGCTCGCCGGCTAAGGCACGGAAAGGTTTTTGACCAAAGGGCATCAGAGAAGACGTTAAAAGTAGGAGAGAACGAGACGCATACACACGCAGACAAAAAAAGCTACATAAAGTTTTAGCTCGGAAGATGGGCTTACGTTCAAGTTTGTTTCTTTTTCTTTTAGAGAATTTCCTTTTTTTCTTTTTTTTTTTTTTTGTAAAGCCAACTGCTATGTAATGTATTTTAAATAACTAAACAAAAAAATGACTAGAAATCGAAAAAAATATTTCAGTTCTCTATCAGATAAAGATGAAAATTTGTCGTTTGATGGGCATATGCAAACCCTCTGAACCTGACCATTTCTACCCCACGGTTACACTTTCTCACAAAAAAACATTAAACTAAAACTCGCCTTTGGAAGGAAGGATTAGCTTGAAATTAATCTGTCATTGAGATCTTGTTTATTTTTTTTCGAAAGAACCCCTACAAATGCACACAGAAGCTTCCCAGGCGCTTATCGCTACCGGAGGTTCGGAAGACGGATCTCTATGACATCAACCCTAGATAACTAGTAACCTCTCATAGAGATCGGCTTTGATAGACTGAAATTAAATATATTGATCCCTATCATATATGCGAAATATGGAACCAATATATTTATCCTAATTAATTAAGGAAAGATCGATGAATACCTCCAGCCATTGCTGTTGATTTTCTTCTAGATGAGGGTAAGGATCTTCCACGCCTTGCGGTCTCTCTCAGCGATGGTGTAAACTTTCTGTCGATGAAACCAGGCGCAGGGACCTACCTGTTTTATAAACCTGTATGCCTTATCTATCCATCACAGAGGGCACCGCTTTAAATGGATATGGTTGAGGGATTCTTATCTCAATCGTGAATTCAAAATTTGAATTCACGCAATCCCTCAAGATCAGAATATAGGACCACCTTAATCTTATCTAACCGATACGCTTAATGGAGAAAAAACCAACATTCTCCCACTTGGTCCATATATTCTATTACTATAGTAAGAAATAGAATACATGAATCATGGCAATAGGTCCTCTTAAAATCGAGTATTATTTACCATGTATCACTATATATTATATTTCCCAAACATAAACCCATACAACTTAATGAATAAACCCCATGTTTATTCTAGGTCCAACTTAATGATGCTCATCACAAATAAATGTGTACACTAAATAATTGAATGTGAAAAACATCACAATCATAAAAGAGTTTCATTAATTATAAAATTTATCATTACAATAATTAAATAAAATGACCAAGACCCATACGGTCTACATGATCCCTAAACTTCTGTAGTGGCATGCCTTTAGTCAAGGGATCAGCTATCATCAACTCAGTGCTCACGTGCTCTATAACCACTGTCTTTTCTTTAACACGTTCTCGTATGGCTAAATATTTGATGTCGATGTGCTTGCTTCAACTACCACTCTTATTATTTTTAGCCATAAATACTGCAGCTGAATTATCACAAAAAATCTTAATGGCTTAGATATAGAATCCACAATTCTAAGCTTAGAAATGAAACTCTTCAACCATACACCATGCGAGGTAGCCTCAAAACATGATACGAACTCGGCTTCCATGGTGGAAGTAGTAGTCAAAGTCTGCTTGGCGCTCCTCCAAGATACAGCTCCACCAGCAAACATAAATATGTATCCAGATGTTGACTTCCGAGAATCAACACAGCCAGCAAAGTCAGCATCAGAGTAGCCAATTACTTCTAAATTTTTAGTCCGTTTGAACATAAGCATGTAGTCCTTGGTACCCTGAAGATACCCATCACCTTCTTAGCAGCTCTCCAGTGGTTTAAACCTGGATTACTTTGATATCTCCCCAACATCCCAACTGCAAATGCTATGTTAGGCCTTGTACAGACCTGAGCATACATCAAGCTACCAACAGCTGAGGCATATGGAGTGTTTTTCATTTTCTCCCTCTCAAAGTCATTCCTTGGGCACTGACTCAAATTGAATCTATCACCCTTGACTATGGGAGCTACACTCGGTGAACAATTTTTCATCCGAAATCTCTCTAAAATTTTATTGATATAGGTTTATTGAGATAGACCTAAAATACCTCGAAGTCTGTCTCTTTGAATTTTAATGCCAATGACATAAGAGGCATCACCCATATCTTTCATATCAAAATTCTCAGAGAGAAATTGTTTCACCTCATGTAACATACCTTTATTATTGGTTGCAAGTAAAATATCATCTACATATAGGATTAAAAACAAATTTTCTCCCACTGACCTTCTGGTATATACATTGATCCATGATGTTCTCTACAAATCCAAATGAAGAAATCACATCATGAAATTTTAAGTACCATTGCCGAGAGGCTTGTTTCAATCCATATATAGATCTCTTGAGCTTGCATACTAATTGCTCATTATCACTAGAGGAAAAACCTTCAGGTCGTTTCATATAAACCTCTTCCTCTAGATCTCCATTGAGAAATGCAGTTTTCACATCCATTTGTTGCAACTCTAAATCAAAATGCGCAACAAGTGCCATGATAATGCGGAAGGAATCTTTCTTAGATACAGGAGAAAATGTCTCCTTGTAATCAATTCCCTCCCTTTGAGTGAATCCCTTAGCAACGAGTCTTGCTTTATATCGCTCAATGTTGCCTAACGAGTCTTTCTTGGTCTTAAAAACCCATTTGCAGCCAATGGCTTTTACTCCATCAGCAACTCAACAAGATCCCAGACTCCATTAACTGCCATAGAATTCGTCTCATCTTTCATAGCATCATACCATAAATTAGATTCCTTACAATTCATGGCTTGTGAAAATGTTTCAGGATCATTTTCAGCTCCAATGTTATAGTCCGACTCTTGAAGATATACAATATAGTCACTAGAAATTGCTGATTTCCTTTCTCTTGTAGATCTTCTTAATGTTGTAACAACCTCCTCTGGAGGAGTCGATTGTTCAACTATCTCTGGTAACTCATGAGAGACTGGATCTACTAGTTCATTATCAGCAAATTGTGGAATTTCAATGACTGGTTGTATAATGTCCGTTTGGTCTTGAGGGGCACTATGAACGATAATCAGTCTGTCACTTGAAGTGGAAGGTTGAGCATAAGAATGTTCCCTTTCAGGAATCATGCTCTGCAATTGATCACTCCCACTGATCAAGTCATTCTCAAGAAATTTGGCATTTCTCGATTCCACAATCCTAGTTGTATGAGATGGACAGTAAAATCTATATCCCTTGGACCTCTCGGCATATCCAACAAAATACCCACTAATGGTCCTAGGGTCCAGCTTTTTCTCTTGTGGATTGTATACTCTCACTTCACATGGGCATCCCCATACGCGTACATGTTGCAAACTTGGCTTCCAACCTTTAAATAACTCAAATGGCATTTTAGAAACAGCCTTGGTTGGAACTCGATTTAATATGTACACAGCTGTCTTGAGAGCTTCTGTCCACAAGGACTTAGGTAGTTTGGAGCTGCTAATCATGCTCCTCACCATGTCCATCAATGTTTGGTTCCTTCTTTCTACTACACATTCTGATCAGGTGAGCCAGGTAAACTGTATTGGGCAACAATCCCATGTTCTTGAAGGAACTTCGCAAATGGATCAGGAATTTGTCCATCTTCTGTGTATCTCCCATAATACTCACCTCCTCTATCAGATCTCACAATTTTGATTTGCTTTCTACATTGTGTCTCTACTTCTGCCTTGAATACCTTAAAGGAATCTAATGCTTCATTCTTATTATGAAGCAAGTAGAGATACATAAATCGTGAGTAATTATCAATAAAGAAGATAAAGTATTTTGGACCATGAATATCCATATCCGGACAACAAATGTCCGTGTGTATGATCTCTAATAGGTCTGAACTCCTCTTGGCACCTTTCTTTGACTTATTGGTCTGCTTGCCTTTAATGCAGTCCACACAAGTATCAAAGTCAGTGAAGTCCAAAGTATTGAGTACCCCTTCATTCACTAACCTCTTGATTCTATCTATGGAGATATGTCCCAATCTCCGATGCCACAACATAGAAGAGTTATCATTTACAACACATCTTTTTATGCCAGCCCTAACATGCATTACATCATGAGTGGTATTATTTTGCAAATTAATATAGAAAAGACCATCAGATAAAGTACCATTTCCAACAAGTTCAGATTTATAATATAAACTGGAAGAAGTATCTGAAAAGTTGAAAGAATAACCAAAAGGTACAAGTCTTGAAACTGAAATTAAATTCCTAGAAAAATTAGGTACATAAAAGGTCCTTTCCAAATTTAAAACAAAACCACTACTAAGAACTAAGGTGCATGTCCCTATAGCTTCCACATGTGAGCTCATCTTATTTTCTGAAGAGATATACTACTCACTTCCCACTGGCTTCCTTAAGTTTTGCATACCCTGCAAAGTATTGCAAATGTGGATTGTAGAACCAGAATCAATCCATCATGTTATAAATAACATTAGCCATATTAGATTCATAATAGACAAGTGAGATTGTTTTACCTTTCTTTTCAAGCCAAGTCTTGAACTTGATGCAATCCTTCTTCATGTGTCCCTTCTTCTTATAGAAGAAACACTTGGATTCCTTCTTAATATCAGATTGGGGTGATATTTTACTTTTACCCTTCTTCTTGGCCCGTGCCCGATCCTTTCCACTTGTAGTCAGCATTGCACTTTCACCCAATTCCATCAACAGTCTACCCTCTTCTTGAACACACATGGCCAAAAGTTCATTGATTGACCATTTTTCCTTATGTGTGTTATAAGATATCTTAAATGGTCTATACTACTATGAAAGTGTATTTAAAATATAGTGCATCAGAAAGGACTCAGACATTTCACCTCAAGAGTCTTTAGTTGAGCTGCAATGTTCCTCATTTGCATAATGTGCTCACGCACACCTCTCACTCCAGTGAGCCTCAGGGATGACAACTTCAATATTAGGGTACTGGCAAGAGCTTTATCTAAAGTACTAAATTGCTCATCAATGGCCTTTAGTAGCTCCCTGACATTCTCATACTTATCAACTGAACCACATATACCAACAGAGATTTTTGTCTTTATGAACATTGTACTCAAGCGATTGGATCGCTCCCAACGTTCATAAATCGCAATCTCATTAGGAGTGCTGGTCTGAGTTACTGAAGGTTATTTATTCTTCTTATAGCATAATCAATGTCCATCCAGCCCAGATGAAGGAGAATTCTCTCCTTCCAAACCTTATAGTTATCACCCCTTAATTCAGGTATGTCACATTTTATTTCAGAGAAATTTACAGGTTGCATAACTGCAAAATTTAAACACACATGCTTATTATCAAAAATTGAGGCTAATAAAATGCTTTACCAAAGTAAATTATGCATTTAGAAACCAGTGAATCTACTGACATAAAACTTGCCTATGGGCTAAAGCTCTAATTCAATTAGATTCACTTAAGTCTGTTTGATAAAACTATCAAATTATGTTCTTCTTTCTAATTCCTGGGTAGATTAGAAAAATATAATTTGATATTTTATCTTAATTAATTATATAAATATAAAATAATGAATCTACTGACATAAAACTTGCCTATGGGCTAAAGCTTTAATTCAATTAGATTCACTTAAGTCTGTATGATAAAACTATCAAATTATGTTCCTTCTTTCTAATTCCTATGGATAGATTAGAAAAATATAATTTGATATTTCATCTTAATTAATTATATAAATATAAAACAATGAATCTACTGACATAAAACTTGTCTGTGGGCTAAAGCTTTAATTCAATTAGATTCACTTAAGTCTGTATGATAAAACTATCAAATTATGTTCCTTCTTTCTAATTCCTGTGGGTAGATTAGAAAATATAATTCGATATTTTATCCTAATTAATTATATAATATAACAAAAATTCCTGTGGAATAAATTTTAATATTTATATAATTAATTATAATTAATCTATTATTTATGTGATTACTAACTTTATTATACAATTTTATAATTAAGGATGCTGTGGCTACTCCTTAATTATTCAATTGTATTTATCACTTAGACATATTTAAATTTTATGTTCAATTATGTCACTTAAGATGCATGCATAATTCATAAAATTTGTACACACAAATTCTAAATATAATTAAACATAAATAGACCAGACTAATGGTCCAACCACTTAATGAACGAGCCAACAGCCCGTCATCCTCACCCAATTCTAATAGTTTAATTTAACCAAAAATCTATCAATCACCTCAAAAAAATAATATGATCAGGACTGTCACACGATTCATACTGAATGCACTGTCCAATTTAACACAATCCAGATTAAGCTCACGGCTTAGCCTGTCCAGCGCTGGGCCAACCTGGCCCAGTCACTGGCCGTTGGGCCAGTGCTAGCCACCTGGCCCAAGCGGCTGGCCGCTGGGCTAGCGCTGGCTTGCTGGCCCAGCGCCTGGGCCAGCAGCGCTGGCTGCCAGCCGCTGGGCCAGCGCTGGCCTGCTGGCTCAGCGCTGGCCTGCTGGCTCAGTGCTGGCCTGCTGGCCCAGCGCCTGGGCCAGCACTGGCCTGCTGGCCCAGCGCCTGGGCCAGCAGCGCTGGCTGATTGGCAGCCAGTGCTAGCGCCCAAGCGTTGGGCACTGGCCTTTTTTTTTAATGTCCTGCACATTTTTTTTCTGTAAGAGGCATTTTTTATCCGTCCTCGTTCCGTGCACATATTCAAAGCAAAAAAACTGATGCTTCCTTATCTCATGGTGATTTAATCGTGAGATATTTAGATTTATCTTTTATTTAAACTATATCCAAAAGGGTGAGCGAATAGATAAGAATGGCATAAATCTTACTGATCAATCTCTTAAATAAAACTGAATTAAATTAACTGAATATTAAGAGTTTATCAATCTAATGCATTCTTGATGACCTATTAACTCTCTCAGTACGTAGGTAGTTAGGTCAAACGCACCAAGGTACTACAATAGCCTCCCTTATTGGTACGTCCCTAATATCCCTACCGTACGTCCGTTGGGTAAAATAATCTAGGGTACTACCAGTAGCCTCCCCTTTGGACTATCCCTAAATGAGAGAAATAGAGATCAAGAATACCTTGTCCCTCTTTATCAAATAAATCATATAATGATTGTTTCACAAGGATTTTATCAGATCCGTATATTAATGAAAACAATCCTATCCTAATAATCAAGGCAGAGGTATTATTTTATATGCTCTGATACCAAATGATAGACTGAAATTAAATATATTGATCCCTATCGTATATGCGGAAATATGAGACCAATATATTTATCCTAATTAATTAAGAAAGATCGATGAATACCTCAGCCATTGCTGTTTATTTTCTTCTAGATGAGGGTAAGGATCTTTCACGCCTTGCGGTCTCTCTCAGCGATGGTGTAAACTTTCTCTTGATGAAACCAGGTGCAAGGACCTACCCGTTTTATAAACATGTATGCCTTATCTATCCATCACAGAGGGCGCCGCTTTAAATGGATATGGTTGAGGGATTCTTATCTCAATCGTGAATTCAAAATTTGAATTCACGCAATCCCTCAAGATCAGAATATAGGACCACCTTAATCGTATCTAACCGATACGCTTAATGGAGAAAAAACCAACAGGCTTTACCAAACCAAAAAAGATCTACTAAAATTAAAAGTCTTTGATCTTTGATCTATTCTAATATATATTTTTTGGTAGGCATCCATTCAGATGATTGTAGCGGATTTTCTCAGGAAAAAATAAGCCGAATAAATGGATCACATGGTCATGCAAGAAAGGTAAGGAGACTAAAAGAACACAACATAAACTCCAAACTCTAAACACTTTCAAAATTAAATAATGAAAAATTTTAGCATGTGTGTGTATATATATACAACGATGACAGGAGATGGAAAGAAAGCATAAGAAATAGTTGAACGGCCTGCATATATATATATATATTAAAGTTTATGAAAACAAATATAGATCAGATCAATGAAATAACATATGGAAATGCCTTATAGTGGACGGACCAAGGATGTACTCTTGGGCATGCGATGGGTACAAGATTTTTATCAAAGAGAGAGAGGGCCAATCGGCCTCTCTCTCGCGCGGTGGCAGCTTCCGCTGGTTGGTTCGGGCTCGGCGGCGTGCTCGCCGCCTCACCGGGCCTGAGCTCGGCCTGTCGCCTCCATCGGCACCGGGCGTGCGTCTGCTGGAGGTCCAGCCAGCCAAGGTGGCCCGCCGTGCCACCGGCACAGTAATGTGCCGCGCAGATGTGAGAGAGAAATAGAGAGAAATTGAGAGAGAGAGGAGGAGAAGGGTGGCCGACCGGTTCAGGGCCTATTGGGCCGTTCCTGGAGCCCTTTTGGGGAGGGGTTTTGGGCCCTATATCGGGCCAAAAAATGAGAAATAATTATATGTCTAGAATCTGGGTTAATTCTAGTTTCTTGGGTATTTTTACTTTCCCAATTGGGTGTGTATAGCGGGAGATATTCGAGCCCAAAGTTGGGTTCGTGAACTAGTCTGAGTAGAATTCTAAGGGTCATTTTAATATTCTTATTCTAATAAATTAATTATGTAAAATGATCCTATAGGTGCTCAGACATCTGACTAGCTGATATATACCTGTTGGATTGCGTACTAAGGTAAGTAAGCCAGTTATCAATATTTAATAAATTATTTTATTCATTATATGAATATTTAAATTGTGAATTATATTGTGACATGAAGAATTGTTATGGATAGTGGCTAAATTGTAAGTAGATGAATATTATGAATACATTGTTGTTTATGTGCTATGATTGAGAATAATTTCATATGTGGATGCTATGCATGAGAGATGCAGTTATTATGACATTGATGTGATATATTACATGCAATTGTTCAGTAAGTATAATCCACTGTTTATGCAATATAAAGATGTTATTGATATGTTAGTGCATGATGTGAGGTACTGTTATGTGTCGTCGTGGTTCTCCTTTATCATGTCATACCACACACACATCTAGAGGATGTGTTCTGATGATTTATGCCACACACACATCTAGAGGATGTGTTCTGATGATTTATGCCACATGCACGTCTAGAGGATGTGTTCTATTTATTTATGCCATTCACATGTCTAGAGGATGTGTTCTGCTTGGTCCGAGATGGCATCACGCATCTAGAGGATGCGTTCTGAGTTACTATGAGGTGGCATCACACATCTAGAGGATGTGTTCTGCTTTGTTCGAGGTGGCATCACACATATAGAGTATGTGTTCTGATGGATTATGATATGGCGTGACCCTGGTATCTTGACCCTTTCAGTAGGGGGATGCTTGTTGGTACACCATTGGGATATCGCAGGGCCGTGGGACACATTTGCAGCTACCATTGAGGGTATAAATAGTGGGTTTACTTACATTGCATGTTTGAGTATTTGTGGAATGTTTAAGCATGCAAATCATTTATGTGCTTATAGATTGTTATGCTATGAATTGACTGTATAATGTGGCTTACTTATTGAGTGTAAGCTCATAAAAATCTTACAATGTTTTTTGTCAGAGCCACAAGATTGAAGATGGACGGTTGGGGTGATGGATCTTCTATTAAATAAATCAAGACCCATTATTTTGTTGTAACCCCAGTATTACTTATGTGTAGGGCTTGATGCCCAAACTTTATTATTGTGGTGTGTAAGGGTTTGTAACCCAAAACTTTTAGTATTCAGTGATGAATTTGGCTTGGTTATATACATAATAGTATTATGTGTGAAAAATTTTGTGACGCCTTGCGTGCCCGGCACGCGGCGGGTTGTCACCCTAGCCCGATATTTGGGTCTGGGGCGTGACAGAGAATTTCCTTTTTTTTCTATTTTTTTTTTGTAAAGCCAACTGCTATGTAATGAATTTTAAAAACTCAACGAAAAAAACTAGAAATCGAAAAAAATATTTCAGTTCTCTATCAGATAAAGATGAAAATTTGTCGTTTGATGGGCATATGCAAACCCTCTGAACCTGACCATTTCTACCCCACGGTTACACTTTCTCACAAAAAACGTTAAACTAAAACTCGCCTTTGGAAGGAAGGATTAGCTTGAAATTAATCTGTCATTGAGATCTTGTTTTTTTTTTCCGAAAGAACCCCTACAAACGCACACAGAAGCTTCCCAGGCGCTTATCGCTACCGAGGTTCAGAAGACGGATCTCTATGACATCAACCCTAGATAACTAGTAACCTCTCATAGAGATCGGCTTTACCAAACCAAAAAAGATCTACTAAAATTAAAAGTCTTTGATCTTTTATCTATTCTAATATATATTTTTTGGTAGGCATCCATTCAGATGATTGTAACGGATTTTCTCAGGAAAAAATAAGCCGAATAAACAGATCACATGGTCATGCAAGAAAGGTAAGGAGACTAAAAGAACACAACATAAACTCCAAACTCTAAACACTTTCAGAAATTAAATAATGAAAAATTTTAGCATGTGTGTGTATATATATATACAACGATGACAGGAGACGGAAAGAAAAGCATAAGAAATAGTTGAACGGCCTGCATATATATATATTAAAGTTTAAGAAAACAAATATAGATCAGATCAATGAAATAACGTATGGAAATGCCTTATAGTGGACGGACCAAGGATGTACTCTTAGACATGCGATGGGTACAAGATTTTTATCAAAGAGAGACGGAGAAGAAAGTGGAAGCCTCAGGAGAAGGAAACAAGATACCAGCAAGATTAATCACCGAAACATATTTGAGTAGGCATATTCTACGTTACCGGAGCTGATCCCTGGTAGCTGTGGGAAGACTGGAACGCCATCACCACTTCCTGCCATCGTTGTCTCCTTCCTTCTCTCTCTCTCTTCTCTTTCTCAGCCGCTGAACGGGGTGGGGATGGTGAACTTTACCAGGGTGAGGCTCCTTTATAATGCCCTTGCTCGTCCGTGGCCTAAATACGTGGGAAGAAAGCGGCAGAAACGACATGAGAAGAAAAAGTCGGCATCACCCTGGTCAAAGAATTAGAAATCGGACGGCCAATATCATCCGAGAGTCGTTATTTCGATTTCTTGCGCTAAGATTGGATTCACTGCGAGACTCGGGACGAGAGCAAGCAAAGCGTTTTCACTTTTTGTGGATAAGCATGACCGCAGACGGATTTCAAGTTTACAAACCGGAGCGTTACGTTGGAACAAGGTTGCATGTAGAACATCCGCCCTCTTTCACACCTGACAAAGGTGGTTGCACACTTTAAACCTGGCTGCATTTAATCAAGGCACCATCAAAAGAAAAAGGCAGTAAGGCTTCCAAAACTAGAGCCATACTCATGAACGGATAATGTTTCACAATTGGATGATGCCACCAAAAAGAAATGTCGCTGAACAAATTAAATTAAGCTGTGTTTGAGTTTTGGATTCTTCTCCTTTTTCAATATATTGATTATTTTTTTCTTTTTCTGACTCTCTTTCAACAAGTAGATGCGATTGAATTTGTTGATGAATTTTTATTTTTGGAATGGTATATTATGTGCTAGCTCAATGCTATCTTGATGCATTAGTCTTTCATATTTAGCATGTCAAGTATGCCCATCCCTATCTAAGCAAGACCTTAGATGATCATTTAAAGATTCACGTATGTACCAACTCTACCACTTGCTTTATCCTTATTAATTAAATACACAGTTCTACGATAAAAAAGATGGAAATGGAAGAAAATAGAGGCAAATAGAGACTTTTCGAAATTTAGACACAAAGAAATTGATATCTAAATGCCCCAAAGAATGGCAAATATACATGTATCAAGTTTTAGCGAAGGTCAAGAGGCTAATGTTTTTCTGAATCATGTATAGCAGTAATTGTTTGAAAGTTTTAATTGTTCAAATGAGTTGCATGTCTAATATTAAATAATTTGCTTTACCTATGAAGAGTTGTGGATTTAATGCTTACACAAGGAATATAATTTAGACGTTAGATTATTTGCCAACTAAAATATTTAATTAGTCAAGAATACCTTCTAATTGCTTAACTCAGTGTTGGTGGAACATGCTAGGTGATCGTTCATTTTTTAAAAACAAAAAACAAAAATAAAAGAAGGAATATTGAAAAATGAGGCTATGGAGATGGGATATACAGAAGAAAATATAACATGTTAAATCAGATTAGTTTTGCTTGGAAAAATGAAATTGAGAAAAAAAAAGCAACAGTTAGTCTTTGGATCTACAAATGAACATTAATATTTTTTTTGCTTCATAATTTTCATATATTTTGTGTTCCACTTTTTCTTCTAAAAATTATCCATATTCTTTTCTTATTTTATAATTAAATTATTTCAATTCAAGTAAATCTAAGGTTTTGTCGGAATCACTAAGGTCTTGTTGGAATCATAATTTTGGACAAGATTCTGATAGAAGATCTTACTAGGAAGAGATGTAATAGACTAAAGCTTTTTCTTGTCGCCAACAACTTAAGTATTCAACCATATTCTCCTTTACTACAAGTTTATCGTTCATGTTTTTTTGTTGTTGTCTACAATTCCAGAATATGCCATGGAGAGATGGAGGCTTGCTTATATAGTATAAATCGATTATTTGAAACCCAAAAGGTGTAGCGCATATAAATTTAAGAATAATATATGCATTTATGTAGTACATATAAACTCCTATAGTGCATCTAAATGTCTTGTATTTTGATGGATCTTTGTAGCAATTATTGTTATATGTATTAAAATTTTAATTGCATCTTACGAATAAGTTGCTCCTATAAAATGATTAAACTTTTCTTCTCTCAACTTTTTGATGTCCCTAAAAAAGCACCATTAGTGATTTTTTCTAGCTCTAATGATTGATATATTATGCTTTTAACCAATACCTATCTTCTTTCCATATACTACTATCTTAACTCTATTCCATATTCCTTCCACAATCTCTTTTGCTATTATACCACCTCCTCCAAAACTCCAGACCCTTCAATCCTCTCTTGGCATCTTCTTCCTTCATTCTCATCATAGTTTCTTCTTCATCACCCTAACTCTCCCTAGGACCAAATTTTGCACTCTCTAATCCTCATATCTTATTTGAACTCTTTGTCTTGATCATACTATATGCTACTCTCACCTTTGACATCTTTTCTACATCTTTTTCTCTTCCTCTCTAGAACTAAGTATACATTGCCCGTCTTTTATAATATATAAGGTATGCAAATTTTTAAATGTGTGGAATTAACAAACAACATATGGATAAGCTATTGTTCTAAAAATTGGAGTATTTGAAAATACTATAAAATGCTGCTTTGAAAAAAAAAATACCGTGAAATGTATGCCTCAAATGTTATTTTGTTTCCATAAATAACAAAAACACTAAATATGCATTTTTCAATGACATATAATTAATTTCAAATTAGCTAATCTCCAAATCTTGTTAGAAATGTATGCTTTTAATTAGTGACATTTTTTTTATTGTGGTCAAAATTTTAGAATGATTTAAATTTTCTATTGGTTTAATTATGGAGATTTTTTTTTTTTTCTATTTTTAAGGCTTACCTTTATGAAAGGATATATCCCTTCATATGATAGTAGCATAGAAGTGTTATTTTCTTTTAGAACTAATAAATACAGATTATAGGATAGCATCAAAATAAACAATTAGAGATAAGAAGATTATATGAATTCTTTTCTGCCTCTATTATCCATTTTTGTATTATTTTAATTTTGATTCATCCTTGAATCATCTTAGTGCAATGCATTTTAAGTTGATTAAAACGTAGTTCATTATATTTTCAAAGTAGATTACCATGAACTATTTCAACTAGTATAGGAGAAATTCTATTTAAAAAGAGTATCATCCATAATACCACTAAGTTATATTTTTCCCTCATTTTTATCTTTTTTTCATATTTTTATATATGATAATTAACTATTTTGTTTTATGAGATAGAAAACATGAATATTTCAATATATCTCAACTAATACTCTTTTTTTAAAAAAAATCCTTATACCTTTCATCTATTTTAATTACAATTGAACGTGGTCATTTATAAGTATTCCTTTTTATCCTCCTTAGTTCATCATGATAGAAATATTGCATCATAATTAATGATTAATTTTTTTTCTTGATGAAGAGATTCTTAAATGATATCATGAGAAATTTAGAATAAGTTTTTGGTGAGATTTTATTTTCTCCCTCCTTGATATCAAAAGGTAGTTAGTAAATATGATGTTTTACAAAAGTCTCATATATATTATTCTAAATTTTATAATTTCATTATTTTAATTTATGAGATAATTTAATCTTTTTGATTTTAAGAAAATCATATTAGTTAGTTTGTAATAAATGATAAAATTATAATGAATTTTTTCCACCTTTCTTTCATACTGCTCATCCAAATTAGAGGAATGATTTGATCCTTTTAAGTGGTATGAAAGTACAAAAATCCTTCCATTGGTTATAATATAGAGGGAAAATTTAATAAGTGTTTCGAAAAAAAAAAGATCTAAGGGTTATTATTTTAGCGATAGAAAAATAAATGTCAAAATAATTTAACCTTCTCTTTTGCTTATATCCCTTAGCTACTAATCTACTCTTATATTTTTCTATAGATCTATTAAGTGTAAGCTTTCTTTTAAATTCCAATTTACACCCTAAAGGTTTAAGACAGAGGGTAGGTCAGATAGGATCCAATTTAATTTTAACTGATCGAGTTAAACTCGGAATAGATGTTGTTGACCTCCTATTATTTTTGATGAATACAAAATAATTAAGTATGGTACTAATTACACTACTATTAAGTTCAAAGAATTTCATGTTATTCATCATGAAAGAATATGTTTGCTTCAATTTAAGGTAAATTTCAGATCAAATGAAAGGTAAGGCAGGTAAAGTATTAATTCTATATGATTGTGCTTTCAAAGTTAAATTGTTTTCAAAGAGTTTGTAGTGCAAAATAAATTCTTCAAAGGACTTAGATATCATGAGTACTGAATGTTTTTCTCAATTACTGTTTGGACAGTTTACTTGCCAAAATGACTTTTAAGTCTTATTATATTTGCATTGTCTTGAACTGGATTTAATTATTTTACAAGTCATTTATACAAACTCAGCTACCAAACCTTTTTCTCTTAGATTGCAAAGTTCTTATCCAACTCCTACGTGTTTTGAATATTTTTCTGAAGAAAGATGAGTGCCAAAATTTTTTTAAGAGCCTTTGGACAATCGGATTTTCCATTTTAGCCAATCAATTTTGTTTTGCTCTTGACTTCACTTCTGAAACAATTTTTAGAAAGCTATTTGGTGACTGGTTTCCTCCGTTGGGCGATTGATTTTGTTTTGCCTTCGGTTTCTCTTTCTGACACTAATTTTTGAATTGCCATTTGATGACCGATACTCCACAATGGCTGACTAATTTTTTGTAGCTCTCTGTCTTCTCTTTTGAAACAAATCCAAATGGAAATTGGTTGACTGATGCCTTTCATTTGGCATCCAATTTTCTCATTGCTTTTCGTCAAATGACTGATTCCAATTTTGGATGATCGATTTTTTGTAGCTCTTTGTATTTCCTCTGAAACCATTTTGCTTTGGATGTTGGAAGCCCAACACTAAAGTTGAACGACCAATTTCTCATGAACTTTTTGTTGGATGATCGTGCTTGCTTTGGGTGCCTAACTCCTTCATCCCTTTTTATTGGACGTCCAATATTTTCCTGAACCTTTTGTTGGAAGATCGGATGGACATGATGGGTGGTTAATTCTCTTGTTGCTTTTCATTGGGCGGCCGATTTTTGAAGCTAGGCGACCGATTTTTAATTGCTCTCGGGTTTGTCTCAGAAATTAGCTTTGAACTTGGGACTAGTCAATCAATTGGTCATCCTATATGTTAAGAAATTTTTTGCAATAGCTATTTCTTAATGTTTCAATGATTTGCTATTTCCATTTTTCTCTCTCACAACGGCTTGCAATGGTTATATTTTTTTTGTTGTGTATAAATACCTCTCTTATATAGTGATTCAAAAAAAGAGATACTAGTGGAAAAACAAGTGAAAAAATAAATGAAAAATCATTAAAATAGATAAAAAAAGAACAAGAAAAATACTTTGAAAGAGAGTCCCATTCTTGAAAGATAGTTGGAGAGCTGCATTGATTATTTTTCAAAGCCACTTAGTGCATTTATTTTCTATTCTTGGCACGGTGTAAAAGCTTCAATAACCTTTCTTGAAGAGCATCCAAGGCATTCACAAAGGCTTCATTATTGCTGTTGTGCACTTAAAGAAAGAAGCCACCTCGTGTTGTGTTCTTCAAAGCTGTAATGTATTTTTTTTGAATATTTGCACAATCTTTAGGAGCATTTTGTATAAACATTACATTATTGTGCTTTGATTTGTGTTTCACAGTTGTAAAACATGTGAGGGTAGAGGACTACCCGTGTGTATTTGTAAGGCTTGTCTGTGCTCGAAAATAAGCTTGCTAGCCATGTAGGCTAGTGGCGTTAGTAAAATTCCCAAGGGATTCTTGAAGAGTGAATGTAGGTACCGAGTTTGGTGTCGAACCACTATAAACCTGTTGTATTTGCTTATGATATTTTTTTGTGATTATTTGCATATTATCCTCACCTCACTACACTCTATTTATTTGTGAAAGAAATTATAAGTGCACATATTTGTTAGTTAATTAAATTTTAAAAAGAACGCAATTCATCCCCCCTCTTGGGTTGCTATATCTAGGCAACAAGTGGTATCAGAGCAGGTGCTCTTATTGTTTAAGCCTTAAAAAGCTTTAAGCTAAAGATTATGGCAATCATATTGAGTGAGGGGCAATCCACAAATAGGCCATCATTATTTAATGGTACAAATTATAGTTATTGGAAAGCTAGGATAAAAATTTCATCCAAACACCTGACTACGATCTATGAAGTACCATAGTAAATGATCCGCACACACCCACATCTAGATTTAATGGCATAAAAATTCTCAAACAAAAAATGAAGTGGGATGAATATGATAAAAAGTTGGCTTAGCTAAATACTAAAGCCATGAATGTATTATATTGTTCATTAGATGCTAATGAGTTTAACCATATTTTTACTTGCCCTTCCATAAAAGAAATATGGATAGGTTAGAAGTTATCCATGAGGGTATCAATCAAGTGAAAGAGTCCAAAATTAATATCCTTGTTCATAGATATAAATTATTTAAGATGAACTATAGTGAATCTATTTCTGATATGTTTACTAGATTCACTGATATTATTAATGGGCTTAAAAGTCTTGATAAATCTTATACTAATGCTGATGTTGTGAGAAAGATATTAAGATCTTTGCCTAGGTCTTGGGAGGCCAAAGTGATGGCTATTCAAGAGGCAAAGGATCTCAATACTTTACCATTGGAGAAACTATTGGGATCCC